>VZUI01037742.1:0-33229 GCA_013401135.1 Cettia cetti | reverse complement strand
TAAAATAAAATAAAATAAAATAAAATAAAATAAAATAAAATAAAATAAAATAAAATAAAATAAAATAAAATAAAATATTAAGACTCAAAGTGGGTTCCTCACACTCACTGGTCACTTTGGAAAAAAAATGAGGTAAGGGAATGGGATTTTTGAAAATAATAAAAAAAATCCACAATAGCCACACCAATTCAATAAAAAATTCACCACTTTTCTTCCTTACTTCCAACACTTTCTTTTAGGAATTATAGATTTTAAAATAAACCAAAGCCAAATAGAAAATAAATTATTATGTTCAGTGCTCTTCTACTTCCTACTGCATTGTTTATGGCTGATGGTATTTCTGAGCATCTAGAAAACTCTAAAATAAACTTTTTTTTTTTTTTTTTTTAATTTCAACAAACAAACTGACCCAGCTGGAGAACACTTTGCATAGGAGGAACTTCCCAGCTCTGGGCACTCCAGGAGTGACCCTGGGAGCAGGAATGAGCTGAGGGCTCACAGCCAGCACTGAGCATTTCCAGAACAAACAGATTGGCTTCTAAGCAAATCAGGAGCTCTGCCTCCCACTGATAACTCTGGGCAGAGACCTCTGTGTGCCATCTCTGCCCATCCCCTGCCAGGGAGAGAGGCTTGCACAGCCTGGAATTACAGGGAGTCGTTTTCTGCTTGCCCCTAAGCTCATCAAGGGCAGAACAAATCCTCAGGCCAAACATCCCCAGCCTCAGGCAGAAACTTGACCCCGAAATCAGAGACAACCTGATGGTATCTCTGAGCAGCCAGAAAAACTCCCAAATAAACTCCCTCAGGTTTGAAAAATGAAACCAGCTGTGCTGGGGAACCCTTGGCACGGGAGGAACGTGGAGATCCAATTTCCGAGCTGGATAATGGCATCCCACAATCCAAACAGGCTGGGGACAGTCCCGGGGACAGGAATGCTCCAAGAAAATCAGTCCTCAGAGCAGGGAGGATTTGATCCAGCTGCCTCCTGCCTGAGGTGCTGGAGAATCCTGTATTTTCTGCCACTGGTGCAGGTCAGCTCCTCTTGCTCTTCTCCCTGCACACCTGGGCACTTCCCAGCACCTTCCAGCCACCTGCACACTCCCCTGGGCTGGCATTCACAAACCAAGGGCTGGTTTGTCCCTTCCCTGGACACAGAGCAGCCAGGACTGCTGCTGCTGCTTCAGCATCCTGGGGGTTTGCTGGGGAATTCCTTAAATCACCATCTCCTGGTACTTCACCCTCTCCTGGCTGATGGTCCTGAGGGGAGCATCAGTCCTAGCTGGGCAGGAAGACACGGTGAGAGGTTTTCTGGGATGCAGGAGGAAATCTCTGTCTGAAATCATGAAGCCTTTCAAGAGTGAGCAGTCACTGCAAAACCAGCACTGTGCCCTTACAAGGAGGAGAAGAGAACAATTCAGGTGGATTTATGGCTGCTGCTAGAAAATCTCTGCACGGTGTCACACCGCCATAAGTCACCCAGATGCACACACCCCATCTCCCATGTTTAAGACACCAGTTTGTCTTTTCCCATCAGAAAGAGCTGGGGAAGGAAGGGAGCAGTGTCACACATCTCTGGGGTGAGATGTCTGCGTGTCCAGGGGTGGCCGTGCTCCTCTGTCCCCACCCTGGCCATGCCCAGGGCGGGTCCCTCACTTTCCCAGGGCACAGAGAAGATCCAAAGGCGAGAAGAGGCAAAGCAGCCCAGCAGGACCAGCCCAGCCACGTCCCCGTGCCTCCCAAACGCAGGAATTCACGCCCTGAAACTCCAGTGCCTGCTTTATGCTGCCGAGTTCCTCTAATGCAACAGCAATAAAGAGTTATTCTGCTCCTTAATGGGCTCTCTCCTCTGCCACGGCTGCTGAGCCGCTGCCTCGTTCAGTACTTTTATTATCTCGGTGATAGCGGAGCCAGGAGCCGGCTTTGATGGGGCTTTAAAAGCCTCAGGGGGGAAAACCCAGCGGTTTCTCAAGTGAGCCAACACCAAAGCCAAGAGAGATGAGCTGGGAACGAGCCTGCAGCTGAACAGCGAGCAGAGATTGATTTTGTGGCCCTGGAATAGCTGGAGCAGTGCGCTCAGCCCCGGGGGAGCTCAGCAGCACCCATGGGTCCGGAAGAATTCCTGGACAGAACCCCAAGTTTCTGAAGATGGAGGAGAAGGATGCAATGTTTAGCACACGTTGATCTTGGGGTTTTAAATTTTACTTGCACATTTCCACCCCTGTGACTCCCAAGGCCTTTTGGAGAGCTGTCCTTGTACTTCTCTCCCTCTGGAAACGCTTCCCTGTGTCACTCCCAAGTGCCACCACTGCCCAAGGGTGCTGTGTCACCTCCCCAGCCTTGATCCCACATTTTTCACACAATCCCAGAGCATAGGCTGGGATTTGCTGACCTGTGAAGCACAAGTCAGGCGAATTTTGCCTTTGCTCAGAGCAATAACAAAATATATTTGGGCAGAGGGAGCCAGCAGGGAGAAGAAACTAATAAGAGCTTCACTTTTATTGCAGCTGGGATTTCAGCATCCTCCCAGAGGATTCCCAGAGACAAGGAGGATTCCCAGAAAGGCCTGAGCACTGGAAGTCTGAGCTGAGGGTTGGCTGCTTCCCTCCAGATTATAAAGATATTACAAAATTGCCTCTTAGAGAAAAAAAAATAAAATAAATAATCCAGCGTGTGACAGGAGAGAGCTCTTTTGCAAGGCTTTGTGGTGGCTACAAAAGGAGCGTGTCCGTGGGGAAAGGAGGGTAATGAGGGCCGGGGAACTGGGCTTTCTCCTGCAAATTAGAGAGGGGGAAAGGCACAAGCCAAAGCGGCTCCAGCAGGCTCAGGTGAGCACGGCCGGGGGGCTGTGACAGCTCCAGCAGCACCGGGCAGCGCTGCTGGCCCCACACTGCCCCTCTGCCCTGCCCAGCCCCTTCCCTCTGCCCCTCGTTAGCCGTTCCTAATGAGGCTGGAAGGATGCCGAGCTCTGAGCAGCAGAGGAGGGAGCTGGAGCGTGGGAAGGTGTGAAACTCGTGGGAGGACGGCTCCGACCCCGCGGGGCCCCGCTGAAAGCCACCAAGCTGTGCTGGGCACCTGGCCCGGAAAGAGGGGCGGGAGGGGAGGAAAAAGGCAAAAAAAAAAAAATCCCTAAACCCACTAATTAGCTTAAAATGCTGGTAAATAGGTTTCTACAGGCGGTGTGGAACGCCCTGAGCATGGGGCTGACACCTGGCGCCCAGGTGGGAGCATGGGGAGCACCAGCAGCATCACTGCAGCCACTCAGAGCAGAGCCCTTTGTGCCTTCTGCCTCCAGGGGTCCAGGGCCTGGCCACGATGCTCTGGGTGGATCCCTGCAGGCTTTGAGGAGCCCAGAAAAGGCTCAGGGCTCACCCCATGCGAAGCATAACCCATAATTATAGGTTATAGTGATCAAATCTGTGCTTTCCATGGTTCTAACAACCAGGAATATTCAGGGGAAAGGCTCCTGCAGACAACTCCTGGCCCCAAAGCACTGATGCAAAAGGGCAGGATGGCCAGGCAACCCCAAAAATGGCTCCAATATTTGTCTTATGCCATAGGGAACGCCAGGACAGGCTCAACTTTGTCCAGAAATCAGCTGCTCCTGCTAATCTATCAGATTTAATTAAATTTACTCCCCAAATTGTGGGTCAGCTGCTCCACAACCTCATCCCCTCCTCGTGCTGAAGGGCTGCAGGTCCTTCTCTGACCCCAGCCCATAACTCAGGGTGCCCAGTCAGGCACTTAACCAAAACCCTCATCTCAAAAAGAGCCACCCTAACAAAATTTCCAGGGAAAAACCCAGTCAGAGGCAGCCATTCCCCAGGGATTATTTGCACCCTAAGTAAAATCCTGCTCAGGCAGAGCAGGGAAAAGGAGCAGCTCACGTTAATTCCTGGTGGTGGAAGGTGGGACAGGGGCGTGGCTCTGCTCCCCTGGGCTGTCCTCACACCTGGAATTCTGCCCTGGCACAGGAGAGCTGTGGCTGCCCCATCCCTGGGATTGTTGAAGGAGGCCTGGGGCACCCTGGGCTGGTGGAAGGTCCCTGCTCATGGCAGGGGGTGGCACAAGATGTGTCCCTTTAATGTCCCTTCCAAACCATTCTGTGTTTTCATCGCTCCATGGCCAGACTAAATTAAGCAGCTCAGGCTGCACACCCATCCCAGCCCTTTCACCAGCTCTGCCCTGAGGTATTCCAAGTGAATTCCAGCCAAGGGGATTTCCACGGGTTCCTTGCCCCTGCAAGGAGAGGCTCTCCTGCAAAAGCATCCCCTCCTCCCTCAGTATTGATTGGATTTGTAGAAACAGATGGAAAAAACAGCTAGTCAGATGCAAAACACGGATATCCAAACCTGCTTCCAAGAAAATGGCTTTAATCTGGATTAAGTTTAATCCCTTTCGATCAAGGCCTGGGATGTAAGCAGCAAATATTACAGATTTTCACATACCTTTGGGTTCCCATTTCCACTGGGCTCCCAAAGGGAGCTGGGAGGGCAGAGCAAGTGTATGGAAGACCAAAAAAAGAAAAAGAGGTTTAGGAACATTTTGCATGTGCAGGAGAAATTGGAAGCATCCGTATGAAACCAATCCACTTGCACAAAAAGTAATTTACCTATTGGGGAGAGAGAGAGCTCAAAATTCTCCTTGCCTGATTTCCTTCATCATTATCTCAGGTGCTAAAGGAAAAAATGCAGCCATGTATGAGAACAATGCAAAGAAAAGTGTTTAAAAGCCTTTTTTTCCCCCCATTTTTTTGCATTTTACAGAGCCCCCAATTTCTGGAAGGGTCACAGCCTCCAGCACAGGTTTCTCCAGAGGAGTTTAAATCCTTTCCAGTCCCAGAGCAGCAGCTCTGATGGGAGATGCCCAGGTCAGGAGCAGCAACAGACCGAGGCCAGGTTCACCCCTCCCTGCCACACCCAGGGGTTTGGTTTTGGAGCCACCAGCCCCTGAATGGAAATATCCCCCTTCAAGGGAGGCACCCGCAGTTCGACACTCCCGAGGCTGCTGTGGTGGAAGCCCTGAAGGCAGAGGAAGCTTTTCCATTGATTCCTCAGGCTTTGAGCCCTGGATTCATCCTGCAGCTCTGCTCAACTCCCCCACCCTACCTTAGAACATCAGCTCTGCCCCAGGGAGCCTCAGGGAAGCAAAGTCCCTCCTAAAGCCCTCCTGCAGCAGCAGCTTAACCATCACAAGCCTTTTGAGACCAGCTGTGTTTTACAAATCAGGAGAAAAACTCGTTTAAGCTCAAAGAAATTCCTGTAATTCCAACGTACACAAAAGAGGCAGGAAGCAAACAGGAGTTTTTCAAGTGCACTGTAAAAGGCAGCTTTTAGAATCTGCCTGGGATTTGCTGCTTTGATTTGCCCTGAACCTGGAACTGCTGTGTTTGCAGGGATGGGAGACCTTTCCCACTGAAGTTCCTTTCCCTGCAGCTACACGGAGTCAGGGCTTGTAGCAGGAATCCCTCCTGGCCCCACAGATGGAGGGGCTGCCCCGAGCTCCCTGCACAGCACAGACACACCTGGATGAAACAGCTTCACTTTCACGGCTTTAAGTTCAAAAAGAGGAGGGGGGAAAGGCCCAGAAGAGAAGGAAGGGGCAGAAGAACTCGATGTGCCCACGAGCCCTGGGAGTGCACAACCAGGAGGGGGCTGGAGCTCTCCTCTGCCTGCAACCCCTCCCCAAGCACCTCAAAACTCAGAGTGACTTTGAGCAGAAACACTCAGGAAGGAGAACAGCAGGAAAAGAAGCACAGGAAAACAGGATGAAGTTCATTTCCTTAGCCCTAATCCCTCTGCCATACTCCAGGGAGGAGAAGCACCCTGTAAACTTTGTTTATTGTCATTACAAACAAAATTCCCCCAAAGCCAGCCAGGTCTGAGCTGCCTCTTGCCCGGATCAGCACTGACATGCCTGTTAAATATCCATTTTTCAGGCACTGGGGACACTCGGACACACGAGCAAAGCCCATCACACCCCCAGGGGCTGCTCCTCAGACGGAGACCTCTCCTGGTGCTACTGAGCTCCAAACCCTGGACTGTTTGCAGGTAGGTCCTGGTTTCACGAGTAACCAAAAACCTTTGACAAGATCACGAGCATCCTACAACACTTTGGGTCTGGGACACAAGGACTCAAACTTCTCCTTTCTAAACCCAGGAAACTTTCGTTCAGATTATCACTTAAACTCTCACCCCCTCCTCCCGAGCTGGAAGAGGCTCCCAAATCCCACAAAGCCACGTGCAGACATGTAATCAATCAGGGAATCATTTGCCCATCTCCTGCAGCACTCTGTGAATGTCTGCAAGCATCCAGCAAGTCTGGAAAATAACTGACATGAACTTCAGCCCTCCAGTATTGCCAATTTAGCAGCTATTATTGTCCCTGCCCAAGTTTCTCCAAGGAAAGAAGGAGTGATGCAGGCTGCCACTCACGGAGGCAGGCAGGAGGATATTCCCACTGCTCCCTCCTCCTGTCCAGAGGCTCTGGAAGATTTCACAACAGAAACAAATGCCCAATTTAGCCAGGTTTTTCACAGCCACGTAAAGCCATCACAGGAATTCACTGCTCTTGACACAGAAAAAAACCCAAACCACATCCAAAGCTGTAAAATGCTCTGGTTGAGCCTTCAGCTGTAGTAAGGAGAAATCCCTCACACATATTCACCAGACTGTTTCTATCCACTAATTTTCCCTGTCCTGAGTGCCCAAACCAGGGGGATGTGCCAAGGTTCTGCTGCTGGCCTGACCCTTCCATCAGCATTACCCAGCTGGACACCTCCGTCACTTCCTGTCACTCTCAGCAGTGTCACCTCTGGGCTTCCTGGAGAACAACTGTGCTCAATTCCCAATTCCTAGAAAAACAGGCAGCCAGCAGGAGCTAAACCAGGATGTTCAGAAGACTGAGGGCAGGGAGGAGCAGTTCAGAGCAGAGAGGAGAAATTCGAACTCCTGAGCAAGGTCAGATCACCTTTTTCTGTGAATTTGCATCATTTTTGGGGGGACAAAACCAACCCTACAGATGTTTAAATTCTTATTCTGTAAGAAGAGCCACAATCAGGGGCCAGTGTTGAGTATCAGAGCTCCTGATTTGTTTTATTCCTCCTCACTGCACAGTTCCTGCCCAGTTTTCCAAGAACTGTTTCAAAAGGAAGAAAACCTGGGAAAGGAGAGCTCTACCAGGCAAGCAAATGCTACCACGAGCTTTTCTCTTTGCAATTATTCCACGTTTGACACAAATGAAGCCTCTCAAGCCTCTCAGTGCAGCAGCAGAGCCAAGACATCCATGTGCAGCAAGGATGCTGCTCCTCCTCTTCCCTGCCCTCCCTGAAGGAGATAAAAGGATTGGGTTTTATTTTATTACAGATTCTGCTTCGCTGGTGAAATACCTTCCAGAAATAAATGTTATTTCAGAAATAAAAAAAAAAAAAAAAGGGTTTTCCATCAATCATATCCCGGGCGCAGAAACAAGCCTGGCTTCCTCTCTGATTCAGCTCTCAAAATAGCAAGCCCTGAATTTCCCAAATCCATGATTAACTGGAAGCATCAAGAGGTTTCCAGACAAACCTCGCTGTCTGGAGCAGTCTCCTGCCCCTGGGCAGGAGTAGGAATTCTCCAGGGAGAATGGCACATCGGACAGAGACCTCTGACACTGCCACATTTCCCCCCTTTTTTAATCCTGTGGCATCAATTAGTGCATTTCCACCTGCAGGAAGGCAGGAGCCTGGGGCAGAGGGAGCAGTAACCCACAAGGCATTTTCCAGAGATGCTCAGAAACCACCTCCCTTCCTCTCATCCTGTGACAGAGGATAAATATACCCACAAAGTGCTTTGATTTGACTGGGGATGTTAAATTTAGTCACTGCTCTGCCTCTGCAGACAGCACATTTACTGCTCCAGGGGTGACTGAAATGTGCACACTCCAAAGGGGCCCAGAAAAGAACTGCACTGAAAAAAACATCCAAAATATTGGCTGGCCTGACCGGGTGTCACAGCTCACAAATGACAGGGTGGAAGGGGAAGCTGGATGGATTTCCACGGTCACTACTGCACAGAGGGTGAGACAAGATGATCTAGGGGTGCCTTCAGGCCTAACAAATCCAAACAGCTGTAGAGAAAAAAAAAAAAAAAAAAAAAAAGGAAAAAATATCATAGATTAGATCTTGACTGTCTCCAAGAAATAAAAAAGGAGGAGTCAGGCATGATGTTTTCAGTCAGTGATTTAAGGAATGTAAATAGCTTTGTCAAGGATGCTCAGAGAGATTTCCCCAGCTGGATCCTCCAGTGTCAGCTCAGCTCTGCTCAGGACCTACAGCGAGCCAGGATGGTTTAGAACACCAGGATGGTTTCCCAGCAGGGAAAGCCAAGAGGCAGCTGGATGGGAGAGCCCCATCCTCACCCGGGAGGGGAGCAGCGCAAGGAGGGTGTTTGCATCCCAAAGGAACACCATCCCGCATCCCCCAGCTCGGTGTGCAGCCTCACAGCAGCTCCCAGAGTGTCACCAGCTGTTTATCAGCTGCTAAAAACGCCTTTAAAAATTAATAGGAACAGATTGAGCAAGCGTGGAACACACAGAGAGCAGAAGCTTTGAGGAATTTCGACACGCCACGTTCAAATCGAGTGGGCTGGGAAGAGCCAGCCTTGGTACAGGAGAGAAAATGCCAAAAATACACTCACACATCATCACACAGAGACAGGGAAATGTGGCTTGAACCACCACGTGCTCCTTCTCGCAGCCCTTTAGCCAGACAAAGAGCAGCTGGGCCGTGCACTGTGGTCAGCCTGGGGTTTAGGGGGAGGGAAAAAAGGGGATTTATCCGTGTGTTAGTACAGGCTGCCATCACCACGGCCCCCTGATGGCTCTGAGGGCTCAGCTTTGAACACACAACGTTGATAAAGGTCATCGAGATGGATGAGAGTCCTTGACAATGCCCTGTGCAGGAGGGAATGAGGGTCCCAGCAGCCACGAAGCGAAAAACAGTAAAAAAACCCCCAGGAACTGCTGGTGCCAGCAGGGCAGGGTTATCAATAAATGTCAACAGCCAAAACTGCATCCCAGAGGCCACCGATGCAAAGGTGAGGGTGAGGTCAGAGAAGTAACTGCTGTCACCTCAGGTAGGAGCAGGTCAGCCCCAGAGGGTCAGGGAAAACTCCTCCCTGGAGCTCCTGTCCAGAACAAAGAGATTTTGTAATCAAACAGGTAAAACTGGTTTGTCCTATGGAGCTCCTGGAAATGCCTGACAAGTATTTACTTGTGGGAAGGGAACAGGAAACTGGGATTTGTTCTTAGCTGGCTCTTGGCATTTTCTAACTGCCGGGAAGAGCACGTTAAAGTCTGACTGACTTCACAACCAGCACCACTGAGTTACCACTGCACAGGGCATTTTACAAAGCACAAAATCCCCAAAAAATCCCGTGTCAGGGTGAGCCCCTGCTCAGGTACTTCATGTGGAATATGAGAATCCACACTGCAAACAACCGTGTGTGCTTAATGGCAGCAATGTGTGGAATTCCCAGAGGGAAAGCTCAGCCTGCTGTAAAACACAAAATTGAGGAGCAGGAGAGAGAAGAGAAAGGGCTTCCTGTTCTGATCAATACTCACGAGCATTTTGTTTCAGTCCACTGAAAAAAGGCAATGTTTCCTGTATGTCCACAAACAAACAAAATATTTTCCAATTTTGGATTAAAGAAAAGACGAAAAAAAGTCCTTGAAAATTGAGTTTTAATCGCTTTCCTCCCCATCTGCTATTAAGGCCATTTTTTGTTCAAAACATCTTTTTTTCATGCCATATTTTGGCCAGATGTAGACGATGTGCTTGGACTGCAGAAAAGAGCATTTGATAGCATTACCAAGAGATAACCAGCTCAGCCCAAGCCTTGCAAAAGAAAAAAAAACCAAACCCTTTTATTTCACACCAGGCCCTCAGCTCCTCACCAGTATCATCTCATCAGCCCGCGGAGCAAACCAGTCCGCGGGGACGGATCTGAAAGGTTTGAATAATTCCCCCATCAAAATCAACTCCACTCGGATGAGACTTCCACCAAAGCATCAAGACAGCACGAGACAGGCTGTGAAAGAGGGGAAATACATTCTTGTCAAAATGACATCCCCCTCAGGAGTACAATCCCCACAAAAGCGTTTGCTGCGCGCATTGTGTCGGGTTTCAGATCCCGCGCTCCCGAAACGCCTCACGCCGGGTACTTGAATAATTATGTTTGACTTATTTAACAATTTAACATTCACACGCTCGGCTTTACAGCTGGAGAAACAGAAATCACATGTTTGAGGGGCTAAAAGGGAAAGAGGAAAAAAAATGGTTTGATGATGTGCGGATATTTATGCGGAAATTACACCCGCGGAGAGAACGCTCAGCTGAGCAAGCTGCCTCCCCAGTGCTGGCTGGAAATGGGGTTAGGAGTGGTGGGGATGGTCAGTGAGGAGCTGCAGTGGTGGGTTTGGATTTGGGGAGCTGGGTACAAACAGGAGGATTTGGGGAGCTGGGTGCAAACAGGAGGATTTGGGCAGCTGGGTGCAAACAGGAGGATTTGGGGAGCTGGGTGCAAACAGGAGGATTTGGGGAGCTGGGTGCAAACAGGAGGATTTGGGCAGCTGGGTGCAAACAGGAGGATTTGGGGAGCTGGGTGCAAACAGGAGGATTTGGGGAGCTGGGTGCAAACAGGAGGATTTGGGCAGCTGGGTGCAAACAGGAGGATTTGGGGAGCTGGGTGCAAACAGGAGGATTTGGGGAGCTGGGTGCAAACAGGAGGATTTGGGGAGCATCCTGGTGGTGCCTCTGGACAGGGGAACAAATGATCTCCAATGGGGAAAAACAACACCCTCCAAGATGTCCAGTCAGCACAGCACCAGTGAATTTGCCAGCCAGAGCTTGCTCCTTTCCCACTGCACGGAGCCTTCTCCTGAGCAGACTGCCCATCCTGTGCCCCCAGCTCCCACTGGGATCCAGCAGCAGCCCAGGGAGCCCAAGGGGTGAGAGGGGGGAGCTGATGGGTCAAGAGAGAGAGAAACACAGAACTGTCATCACTGCAGCATCCAGGGCAAAGCCAGGGGAACGTCCCTGCTGCTGTCACAGCAGGAATACCCAGGCAGCCCTCAGCTAACAAAGGTCCCACTGATGTATTTTTCATCAACTGCTTCACTCTGCTGCAGATGTGGACTATTATCAGCAATAAATGTTTGCAGGGGAGGAGGTGGCAGCGCTGATATCTGTAAAGCTCTGGCTAAGAGCTGATGAGCCCTGTCCCAAAGTAATTCAGTGTTTATTAAGACCTCCATTAATCCAAGCTATTTATATTGGAACGCCTCCATTTAAAAAAAAAAAAAAAATCCTAGCTTGCTGCCTGGCACCCTTCTTTTCACAGCTAAACACCAGTGGGAGTGGGTTTGAGCCAGAGTTATCCCAGCCTGCCCCCAGTGTGGGCAGCTTCTCCTCCAGCCCTGGCCCCAGCACGTGCTGTGCGCTGCATTCTGCTCCTGGGAGAGACAGGATCCCTGCATCTCCTCATCCCAGCCCAGCCAGGGCTCACAGCTCAGACAGAAAATGCTCCATGGAGGATGAGCAGAGGATGGAACACGTCCGAAGCAATCAGACACGCACAGGGCTGGAGATGCCTCCCTGCACTCGGGGATGTCTCCACTCCCTCCTGGCCCTGCAGCTGCTTCCCTGCATTCCCCGGGGATGATCTGAGAGGAATTTCCCTCAGGGACCTGTGCTGTGCTGCCTGCTGGGGGTGATGGCACTGTCACCTCCCCTCCAGCGACTCCAGCAGAGCTACTGGGAGCAATCTCCCTGCTCCCTTGTCAAGCCAATCACTTCATAATATAAATGATGTAAATTAATTAAACATCCTGACAGCGTTTCCAACAGCTTTTGCACTGACAAAGGCTCCCAGATGGGCTCCAGGGCATGGGCAGGCCCAGCTATCCTCTGGACCCCTGTGGGAAGGGCTCTCAAGTGCCCTTGGCCCCTTCCCTGCCTTTGGTTTGCTCCATTCCACACAAGAACCTTCCCCTGCCCTTGCCAAGAAACCAGAGCACCTTTTCTGGGGGAGAGGTGAAGGTGCCAAAACTCAACCCCGGGGCTCTCACACCACCCCACACCCTGGCAAAGGGTCCCAGCTGCTGCCACTTGCATCAGGACAAGCTCTGCTGGGTTTCACCCCAAACACAAACGCACATCCCACAGCTTAGGAGAGAACTTTAAATGGAATATTTGGAGAGGAAGCCCAGCCAGGCCCATCCATGGATCCCACAAGGCAAGCTGCCACCCTGTTGCGGATTTCCAACAGCATCTCCCAAATGCTCCTGGAGAGCCCAGTGCTGCTCCCAGCAGCTCTGACGCAGGATTCAGAGCTGTGGAAATGCCCATCTCTCCTCTCTGGCTGCTGGCTGCACATCTGTGTTCCTGCCTTTGTTTGCCTGCAGCCACATCTGTCCCTAGAGCAGCTCCTGCACTGCACGGGGCCATTAGGCTGTAACTGATACCTCACTGCAGGAAAAAACTTCAAATAAATACAGCTACAAACCCAAGAAGTAACACAGTGCAACCTGTGAAGGGAACAGCTGGGGTGCTCCCCGCCTGTTGTCACCGGGATTTTAACTTCAGAGCATTTCCCCACCCGGACACCGATGAGTCACTGGAGAATCTGCATTTGGGATGTGAAATCCTGAGCTCTCCACTGCTCCATTGCCATTCCCCTTCCCAAACCCCCTCTAAAGCTGCGTGACAGTCAGACAGCAGAGTGCAAACGATAAGCTTTGATGGGGAAAAACTATGCAGAAAAAGGGCCAGAACTGTATTCAACTATATTAAAAAGCCAGCACGGAAAGCAGTTCAAACAGCTCCCTGTAAAGCAGCTCAGCGCTCTGGGGCTGTTTAACAGACATCCTTTTATTAGAAAAAGTCGCTGAAGATGGCTGTTTAGCACTTCCAATAAAGAAAGGAGAGCTGGATGGGGATGGAGGGGGTTTTTTTGCCATTAAGATTACAGAAGGGTCTGGGGCTGAGAGAAAGGGAAAACCTCCAGACCCAGGGTTTTGTTTCTGCCCCTCATGGATGCACCAACACCTGAGCTGGTCACAGGTTGGGGGCTTCTCCGACTTGGAGGGTCCAGCAGTCATCCAGGTGGTTTTAGCTGAGGAATAACCACTAGGATAATGGAAATGAAGAAAGAAATGCCAAAAAAATAAAGGGTGGGGAAAAGAGAGGCTCTGCAGCCAGCCTGGCATCTCCCCTGCCCCACACACCCCTCTGACACAGCTGGACACAGCTGGCTGGCACACGGGGTGAAGAACGTGACATCTTGCATCCCCAAACCCTCAAACTGGAATGCAAGAGCCTGGCAGAAGCCTCCAGCTACACCATTTTGCAGAGAAATCTATTTTATGGAGCTCCACAGCCAGCTGAGGGCAGGAATTGCAGCAAACAAAGAGGGAGAATCTTCCCTTGGGAGAGCCAGGCAGAGCAGGGGGGTTCCTGAGCTCTCAGCAAGCGGTGCCTGATGCTCCTCGTCACCCCAGAGCTGCCAGTAAAAATCCTCCCTGCTAAACCTTGGGCCTGCTCCAATTTCCTCACCGTGGCACGTTATTAATGCTCATTATCATCAAGATCTCGGAGCTCCAGCGAGATTGGGTTTGTTTCCCACCCAGGCTTGTGCTTCCCTCAGCTCAAATCCCAGCACAGCAAAGAGAGGGGGCAAAATGCCTGGAAAGCAGTGAGAAAAACAGCTAAAGGATTATGGAATCCTCTCGGAAAGACCTCGGGATGTCCAGGCCCTGAGTAAGGCAGCACCGACTTCCACCCCAGTTCTTCATTAGAACATTAAAAAATGATGCAAAATTGCCTTTGATATCAGAGGAAGATGACCAGGGAGGCCATCTGGCTTTAACCAGCTGACGTTTTCTCCACACACCCCTGTCTCTAGGGCAGACCTCAGATCTGTTGCATGATCTAAGCTCAAACATGGCAAAAACAGGCTGCAGATTTTACTATCAGTCCCACTGCCTGGCTTTTCTTCACTTTTATGAAGAGAACAGGAGTCGAGACACGTAAAAAATAGCAGTGTTAAAAATAACATTAAAAAGGCTCCTATTTGGGCCCTCAGGCCTGCAGAGAAAGATGTTTCATTATCCAAGTCTAAGAAATTAATTACGCTTTAATCATTTTTTCACTAAAAAAAGGCAAGTCTTTTTGGCTTGCTTTGCTCTTGAAGGGGAACCCTGAGCCAAGCTCCACTCCTCCTTGTGCATCTCATCCAGGATCCAGCCCAGGGCTCACTGGAGCATCTGGGATCATCCCCTGGACCAGCACCACGAGCTCTGCACCCCTCCACGTCCCACACATGGTGCCAATTAATAAAAAACATCATTAATAAACAGCATCAGCACTCCCTGTGTGCAGACAACACCCCAAAGCATCTCCTCTCCCCCTCCAAAACAGGCGAGATCCTCGTTTCAGGCCAAAAAAAATCAACTTATTACCAGTTTTAGGGGGATCAGACAAGTTTGGCATCAGGTGAAGGAGCTGAGCATCACGTGAAGGAGCTGCAGCCCCTTCCCTTGGCTCCTGCAGGTGTCAGAGGGGGCCCAGCCAGGCCTGGGGGTGGGTTCCAGGGTGGGCAGAATCCGCTCCCTGGCACTCCAGTCTGGTTTCCATAGAAACAGGGGGATAGCACACAGGAGCTAAATCATATTTACTGAGTTAAAAAAGGGCTGCACAAGCTGTAATTTAGTCCTAGGGGTAAATACGACATTATGAGAAATGCAGAGATTTCCATGATGGCAAAGAAGGTGGCTTTTCACTGCTGGTTTTTCCTTTAGCATCAATTATTATAATAAGATTAAGATAAATCAATGCACACCTCCTTTAAAAAGTTCCACTGCACAAATTTCCTAATAGATACTTACACATATTTTTTTATTATTATTATTAAATGCTTGTGGGTTTGCGAAGATTATTTCCTCTTCCCTAACCAGAAATAATCCCACTAGGAAATGAGGAAATCTACATTTAGTAACAGGTCCTACCTGGGCCATAACCATCGCTTAAAGCAAGTATCATGACCCCAAGTCCAACAAGATGCTCTCAAACTGCAAGCTCTCACTTTTTTTTCCAACAGATATATTTACACCAGACCGGAATTTCTGTAAGAAACCACTTATGGACACCTGAGGGAAACCCTGTTTGTAAAACATTTAATTTTGTGCATCCCTTGCTCTCTGCTAAGGAGAGTTCCTTGTGTGCCCTCCAAAAAACCCACAAACTAAATCTGTCAGTGCTTTGAATATTAAGATTTATAGGTTGGAGATATCCCTCAAATCACTCTGCTTGCCCTGCACAATGGCAGGGTTGGAATATGTATTATTTGGGATGAATAATACATGATGGTAAATCCAGTCCCAGCTGAGCAGGTCTCTCCAGCAAGGAGCCAGGGAGGTTTCTGGGACCACATCGAGCATTTATCTCTTTGCTAATGAAGGGAGTTTGCTGCTCCAGCCTGGAAAAAGGGCTGGAAAATCCTAATTAATGACTGGTATTCAAACCCCAGCACGTCACTCTGTGTGACAGCCCCAAGCTCATCCCATCAGAGACCTCGGGGCTCACTCCAGCCCTGGCTGCTGGGAAGCAGGCTCAGTTTAAAATAAATGAAGCACTGGAAAACGTTTCCTTACTAGGGGGGACAGGAGGGTGAAGTGCATCACATAAAGAGGGTTCATTGAATAAAGTGGACCTGCAAGATTTGGGGAAGGGTTGTGTTTAATCCCTTTTAACTCAGCCATGCTGCAAAAGGCAGCAGTTCTGGGGGACAGTGGAGGTTGCCCCCAGCCCAGCCCCAGGATGTGCCACATTTTCCATGTCACATCATCCACCCCATCACAGAGAAACTCTGAAACAGCTTCAACCAGTAACAGCCACAATGCAGAATAATTACTGGCTCTTCTGTGTTACCTGTGGAAGGTAAAACAGCAGAGACTGGAATGAATAATGGAACCTGCCATGAAATCCAGGGTGTGGCAAACTGTATCTTCTTCCAGCCACAAACAGCTGTTTATCAGTGCTTGATCACAGCTGTTTCAGTTGGAGTGTCCTTATCTCTAAAAGAAAATAACTAAACTTCACAAAGCACACATATTTCAACATGAAGCATATTTCAACAAAACCTAGGATAATTTTAAATGAAACAATACTTAATATGAATAAAATTTGATAGAAAGAAATCTTAAAGTACCTTAACTTAATAACCTTACATGTAACAGAACTTTAAATTAACAGAATGTAAACCTAACATCCACCCAGGCCAGGAATCAGAGCAGCCCCTTCCCAGCCCATTTCCCTGTGCTGGACCAGCCTCACAGCCCAGGCTGGACATTCCAAACTGCCCTGTTTAAAATGACCATGGAAGTGGCTTTTCAAGGCAGCCTGACAGCAGCATCTGATGTTTTCTCATTAGCTGAGCTGGGATGACATTGCTCATGGCTCTGCCAGGGTAATAAAGGAACCAGCCAGCAAACAAAGCAAAAATCAATATGGATGAGTGTAATATTTTTCATAATGTCTTTATTGTGCACAGCATTCCTCATGCAGCTATTCATAGACACACTTTCTCCTCTTTTTCTTCCCTTTTTTTCTTTCCCAGGGAACGAAGCAATGGGAAATATTCTTACTCCAGACCAGAAAAACCCAACGCTGATTCATCACTCCTGAAGAGTTTATAAATTAAACCCAAATACGAGCAGATTAAATCAAATCCTCAGCCTGACTGGTGGAGCTGATGTTTCACACACATCCCGAAGCCCCAGGTCCTGCTGGTGACACCGGGGACATCCACATGGCACCGTGTCCCCCGGGGGGCTGGGAGCAGGAAACAGGCTGAGCCCCTGGATGCTGGTGGAAGGAGCAGAGGAAGAGCAACGCCACTCAAACAGGAAACTTTGCAAGCAAACACAGCAGAACCACATCCTCTCCAAAGGCATCCTCTCCGTGACCCCAAACGACCGCAGCCGAAGGGAGGGGGGCACTGGGAGCTCTGGGGGGCTGTGAAGGCTCCAGGCTGGAAACACGAGGGAATTGCAGCATCAGCTGTGGCCTCCAGCAAGGATCATCCTACCCCAAACGAGCTGCCAGGCAGGGAAGGGCAGGGAAAAACTTCCAACTCCCAGCAGAGGCTGTGATGCCTCAGCAGCACCTCCCTGCAGCCTGGCTCTGCTGCCCACAGGGATTTGGGGCTGTGCTCCTTCCCTGCAGCCCTGCCCTGCCCTGCCCTGCCCGGCCCCAGCAGCGGAACCACTGCGGGTTTCATTTGTTTGTTGCCTGGTGCTGCAGGATAAGCATGGAAACACCAAAACTGCCACCAGCCACTACCAAAACCCCAGGAAACCCCTGCACACCATGCCATTTTCCAAATGAAATGCCATTTTCCAAATGAAATGCCATTTTCCAAACGGAAATGCCATTTTCCAAAAGCACCTGAGCAACGTGACCAAGAGGAAAAGCAGCAGGGTGAAGCCTGGGCTGTGCTCTGCACGTGTCGTGCTGCAAGCCCCAGGGCAGGGAGGAAGCCAAGCCATGCTGGAGCAGCCAAGAAAAACTGAGCTGTATTTATATCCAAAGCATTGAACAGCAGGTAGAAGAGCAGAGATCCAACACAGCTCTGTGCAAAGGGGAAATGGAGGTTATCCACGGCCACATCTTTAAGGAATATTTGTAATATATAGCTTAATATCCTAAATATATATTCATATATCCTAAATATATATTTAAGGAATATATTCAATGCTGTGGGCTTTGCAGTGAGTGGTCCATGGCTTCAGGGCAGGCAGCTCTGTGCACGCATGCCAGGCAAAAAGGGAAATAAAAGCTGAAAATCACTTTCAGATTAGATATTTTCTAAAGATATTTTCTCCTGTGCCCTGATCCAGACTCCCACTGGGAAAAGACGAGTGTGTTCATTTATTGCATCATCAGGTCTGTGGGGGCAGCCACTCACAGAGGTTGGGGAGCATCTGCTTTGAGCAACTGAACCTTTCCCCTCACCCCGAGCCCAGCAGCACAGCCAGGATCCCAGGGGTGCCACTGCTGGAGAAGGCAGGATAAATCCCCAAGGGAAAGGGGGGATGGAAAGAGCTGGAACTCCTCGCAGGGGGAGAAAGAAATGCAGAAAAAAATAAGAGTTGAGGCTCCAGAGCCCAGCTCAGCTCCCTCCCCAGCAGAATGTGCACAAACACATCCTGTGGCCAGGGCTTTTCATCTGCTGCCAGGGAGATAAAGGGAATTCTGCCGGGAGCAGCGCCTGGTGCCAGGCAGAGCTGCCACCAGGACAGCAGGAAAAGGGCCCCAGGAGCCACCCTGCACAGCCAGGGCTGCTGCCACCAGCCTGGGGGACACAGCTCTGGGACAGCCCCAAACTGCCCCTCCCTCCTTCAGATGGGAAAAAGCCGTGGAGATCGGAGCCCTGCCTGGAATTCCCCTGGGAATGGTGGAAGGAAAACAGAGAGAAGTCGGGCTGAAGGCAGAGGATCCATCCAAGGGACACGGCAGTGACAGCAGCTGGTGGCTCCTTGCTGTGGAGACTCCAGCTTTTGGGGTGGAACCATGGCCAAAGCCCCGTGCAAGAACCAGAAATCCCAAAATGGATTGGCTGTGGAATCCCTGTGGATGGAGGGTGGGGAAGGTTTGGGAAGGGCCTGGCAGCGCTCGGGCTCTGCTCCTGCACCAGCACCAACCCCTGAGGGCTCGTCCCAAGGGAAGCACAGAGCTCCCTGCACAGCCTGGCTGCTCATCCCAGCACCAGGACAGCTGGAAGATTATGGGATTTCTGTCTGGAAACAGCATCTGATGGAGGCAGGCCTGGGGGAGTGAGGGGGCACTAAGGGAGACAAAGCAGACAGACAGGGATGGGAGAAGGCTGGAGAGACTGGGGGTGTTTAAGCCTAGGAAGGTTCTCTCCAGGATTTACCCCAAAGTAGCTAATCTGCACTAACAGGAGTAAAACAAAGAGTGATGTCACCAGCTCCATCTGCTTCAAATTTGCTCTAAGCTTTAAATCTCCCTAATTAAAATAAAAAATATTTTTTTAAAAAGAGGGAGAAAAAACCCCACCAACATTTGCTAAATGAACGCAGAGCGAAGCAAACATCCCCACACATACACAAAATGCCTTTCTCTCCAACCAGCTCAAAATACTGGCACTGGGAAGCTCAAAGGAGCTGCCAAAACCCAGCAGGGTGGGCTGGCAGAGGAAGGGGCACGGTGACACGCTGCTGCTGTGGGAGGTGACCCCCAGCCCTGGGTGCCACAGCAGAGATCAGGCACTGCACAGCCCCAGCTGCACTGGTGGCTGGTGCTCTCTGCTGCTGCTGGCCCTCTAATGGCTGTGCAAATGGAAAATGAGATGTGACATCACCTCACGCTGTCGCCTCCCCGGAGGTTTGGTGTCAGGTCAGAAATGGTTTTTCCCAGCTGAACTCTTGAGCAGAAACGAGACTGTCTGGCAGTAAGGTCACAGCACTGCAGCCAGGGCTGTCAGCTCATCCAGGAGAAGCTTTGGGGAACTTGGGATTCCTCCAGGAACATCCCTGGAAGGAGAATCAGCCCAGCAGCACCTGGCAGAGGCCCAGGGAGCGCCTGGGGAGGTGTCTGCCCCCAGAGCTTGCTCAGTTCCATCGCAGGTCAAACCAAGCCTGGCAAACACCAGCTCCAGGGTGGATTTCCCCACTTCCACACCTCCCTCCCCTGCTGCCCCCCAGCTGCACCCCGAGAGTGCTCCCCTGCATCAGCTGCTCACACACGGGGAGCTCTCCCCAAATCTGCCAGGCCATCAGAGGCTTCACAGCCTGAGGCAAGGCCTCGTGGAGATCTGCTGGCTCAGAACGGCTGAAGCACCAAGATTCTCCAAAAACCTCCACCTTGGCTTTCTTTCCTTAAATCACAAACAATTCCAGGCCCTTATCTTCCTAAAAATTTAGACCTATACAATTTTTTAATTGATTTATTAAGGACACACCTGTATTTCAGCAGCTGGTTCTTCTCCCCAGATGAAAGCCCCTTTTCCCAAATTTATCCCACAAAGCCTTTGGGCATCAGCAGTGTTGGGATACAGGGCTGCTGCTTCACTGCTCTAATATCCCAACTCACACAGCTCCTTGGGATCTGATTTATAACTATAGCAGAAAACCTTATTGGAATCAAAACTAATTTATAGACTCAGGAGGGGAAAAAAAAATTGACGTTTTTCTAGATCACACACCGTCGCTGTAAATCAATTTCCATTTTGTGCCCCTGGTGCAAGCTGCTTCCAGCCTGGGTGAATAAATGCCAGCAGTAATGAGTTTGGAAACAACCAGTAACAAAGAAATGACAGTCACTGAAAAATCCTTCTCCTGCCAGGAAACCCCAAGTGCAGATTAAAGCAATTACCAAAACCCAAGTGACGAGGCAGAGAATTTGAACAAGGAGCTGATTTTCTGTCTTTTCTTGTCTGTTTTACCTTCCTCCTCCAAGCAAAGCCATGGAAGATGCTCAGGCCTCTCCTCCTCAGCAAATGAGCTCAGCATTGTTGGAGGGGGATGAGCTGAGCAGCAGTTTTGGGTGTGGGTAGTCAGTGTCCCAGTGGTTTGAGGCAGGGAAGGCTCTTGGAAAGCAGAGAGGGTTGAGCAGGGAAGGGCTGGGCACAGAAAGGAACAGCAGCTGCAAAGAGCCACCCCTGGTGCAGCCACCACTCACAAACACATCACAAACTGCAATTTCCTGCAGGACTTCTCTTCCCTCTGGTACTTCCTGCAGGATTTCTCTCCCCTCTGGTAGTTTCTGCAGGATTTCTCTCCCCTCTGGTACTTTCTGCAGGATTTCTCTCCCCTCTGGTAGTTTCTGCAGGATTTCTCTCCCCTCTGGTAGTTTCTGCAGGATTTCTCTCCCCTCTGGTTGTTTCTGCAGGATTTCTCTCCCCTCTGGTTGTTTCTGCAGGATTTCTCTCCCCTCTGGTAGTTTCTGCAGGATTTCTCTCCCCTCTGATAGTTTCTGCAGGATTTCTCTCCCCTCTGGTTGCTTCTGCCCTGTGTTGGTGCAGTTTGAAGATTCCCCTTGTCAAGGATGCCTCATATTCCACAAGGTTTGGGCTTTGGGGGGTGGCAAATGTCATTTCACAGCTGGAGAAACCCCACAGAGGGACCCTTAATGCACCACAGCCACCTCCTCAATGCAGCAGCAGTGGAAATGTCACAACAAATCTCCTTTTTCAGTACAAAAAGGATGAACAGTGGACAAGAAGTTTTGTAGTGCCCTGTACCAACAGCAGCACAGCCAGCTGAGAGACACAACTTGCAAACCTCGCCCAAAAACCCTGAAAATCATCCCAGTGTCACCCCTGCAGAAGCCTGGCTGTCACTAAGAAGATGCCTTCAATGCCATCTGCTCTTCTCTGGAAGCCCCAGCTCCATGGGCAGAGATAAAACTTTGTTTATCAAACCTGTGCTCCTCAAGGCATCTCCTGGTGCTTGGGTTGCGCCAAGCCCCTGGCACTGCCTCCTTCCCAGAGATTTCTGCTCCAGAAGAGCATTGGGATAGTCCAGGATGAAGAGGGAGAGATGTAAAATCATCCACTTTTACCATTACCAAAGATTAAAAGCCAAACACAAAGTCTGGCTGACAGCAATCAGCTCAGATTGTTTCCCTCAAAGCAAACCCTGGGATAATAATTGAATAAATTCACAAGGAGGGGCAGTCATGGATGAAAGCAGCACCCAGGTGAGACTTCACACACATCCCCTCAACCCTCAGCCACTTCCAGAGGCACACATCCCACGTGGGGATTATTTGGGGTTATTTCTGTCAAGTTTCCAAAGAATTTGGCAGCTGCAGCTGGTGAGGCCAAGGATCCCAACAGCTCCTGATAAGGAGTGATCCTCTGTCCACTGGAATCGCTTGATGTATGGGAGTAATTTGAATTTCTGTATCAGAAATGCAAATTCAGCCCTGGGGCCATTCTCCTGGATGTGGCTGCTGGCACACACATGCTCCAGAGGTGAGTTAGATGGAAAATAAGAGTGAAACTAATTACTGGTCCCAGCAGCACTGAAGCTTTTGTTGCCGTTCAGAAGGGAAAGAAACAAAAGACCGGTGTGAAAACCCACCAGGGTGACTGGTATTTGTCTTCCATGGAGAAAAGGCTGGCTAAGACAGATCTCCTGCATTCAGGGGAGTGAAAGGCAGCGCCAGGTCCCATCTGTCCTTGTCTGCTGTGTCCATGGAGGGGGGATGCTGGCTGGGAGGAGGTGGGTGCCAGGACAGGACTCTCCAAAGCTCCCCGTGATTCCTCTCACTGCAGCTCTCCCCAGGGCTGGCTGCCCCGGGGTTTATAAAACACGGATGTGTAAAGGATTTGGGGAATTTCTGGGAATGAGCCAGGTTTTTTTAAGGAAGGTGGTAAGTTACCACCAGCACTGGTCCCTGCTCTGTGCTCCAGCACACCCAGGAGCCAGCCCTGGTTACTCCTTGCTCTGAAAATCAACATTTTTAGCAACAGAAGAAGGGTAAAACACCCCGAGCTGATGTAAAACCCCAGAGTGCCTCCCAGCAGAGAAAGCAAATGGAGCAGAGCGTGAGCATCACCTCGGGATGCAGGGCAACTCCAGCTGTGTTTTCCCAGAGCATGAACTGCATCCCTGCCTCTGGAACCATCATCTCCCACTGCAGTGATGGGGCTGGAGCACCCTGAGCTCGCCCTGCCCACCGAGCCACCCCTGGAAAGGCACCAGCAGCAGCTCCAGCACAAACTGGGAGCTGTGGGAACAAAGCTGAGCCGCAGAAAGAATGAAGTGTGCAGGTAAAAGCTCAGGAGGAGAGTTCAGCTCCCCTGCTGCAGAGGTGTCCCCATTTCCCAAGAACTTCAGCTTGGCTTCCAAAGGCACCTCAGCCACGCCACCTCCCCAGCAAAGCCCTGGCACGGGGTGGCAGCAATATTTGGGTGGGACCAGCAGAATGGGAACTCCACGTGGCTGCTCCACAAACCCAGCGGCTTTGCACCTTCAGCTGGCTGCAAGGGGAAGCTGGAGAACAATGATTCCAATTCCTGACCGTTGTTTTCTGCAGGAAAAGCCTTGGCCAGCCTGGCAGGGAGGGAGGGAGGGAGCAGATGGCCCCGAGCCCAGGGCAGGCACCCACACACCCCTGGCCACGTGGCAGCTGCACAGCAACAGCCCCAGCTCCGGCACAGCCCAACCAGCAGTGGTTTAAAGCTCTGCAAACCTCGAGTGGGGAGAGCTTCCCCACAGCCCCAGGGCCAGGCAGGGGGGCAGGAACCCAGAGCTTTTCCAGCCTGGGTGATTCTGGGAGTGGCAGCGAGGGGCTGGGAGCTCCAGCTGAGCTGTGACCCGAGCTCCAGCAGTTCCACTGGGTCTCCAGCTCGAGCAGAACATTCCTGTGGCAGGAGAAGGCTCTGTGAACCCCAGACACAGGGATGAGAGGTGTCTGGTATCCAGCTGTGCACCTGGGCTGTGCACTGATGGATGGATGGATGGGCAGACAGGCTCCTGGAAGTGGATTTATTCCCAGAAAAACCCATCTGTGGAGCACAGCACAAAGAGGAAAACCACTGTGCAAGAGGGAAAGGAAGTGGAAAGGGAAAGGAAAGCGTCTTTCACTCTCCTGAACAGAACAAAAGCCTCAAATCATTCAAACCAAGGCACAGAGCCCAGCCTGTGAGCAGAGTCAGGCTGAGTCTTGCTCAGGAGCTGCTGTGAAGGGACAGCAGCAGCTTGGTCTGGGCTCTGCAAACACCCTGGGGTGTCCTGGGGTTCCCCCACAGGATCAAACTGCAGCCCCTTCCCTCCTGCCTGAGCCCCAAGATCTGCCCTGCATCACCACCTCCTCTCAAGCCTAAATACTGATAAATATTAAATAAATAAATAAACATTAATATTTATTTTAATGTAATTTTTAATATATTTTTATTAAAAGCTACTGTGCCCAACCCTTGCTTGTTAGACTGAAGGAGAAACCCAGTCTGCAGAGCCTGGCAGAAGTGCAAGGGAAGCATTTTTCCGTGATTGACAAGATAAAGCCTCCCCATGATTGACAGGACAAAAGACTTTTGTTTTCAGTTGATAGGCAATGCAGTCATTTTCTTTAAACGGCATCTTTTCTCCCCAGTCCTTCTGGAAGAAGCACAAACCACAGGCTGAACCCCACATTGAGCTGCATTGATCCCCTGCCCTGGGGAGGAGGCTGAAAGTCAATGACTGCCACGTTTTCCATGGTCCAGAGCCTGAGGAACCCAAGAAAATCAAATATTTGAGAGCTCCTGTATCAGACACAATCCCTGTGCAAACAGGACACCTCACCCCATCACCCTCTGGCTGAGCAGAGCCTTCCCTGACAGCAGATCCCACCCATTCCTGCCCGTTCTCCTCTTTTTCACCCTCACAGCTTCCCTCGTCCAGCAAAACCAAAAATCAACTCAGGCCACACGTGTTACGGTGACAAACTCCTGCTGGTGGATCACATCACCCACCTCAGCACAGAAAAACTCTGAAACAGCTTCAACCAGCAACAGCCACAATGCAGAATAATTACTGGCTCTTCTGTGTTACCTGTGGAAGGTAAAACAGCAGAGATTGGAACGAATAATGGAACCTGCCATGAAATCCAGTGTGTGGCAAACTGTATCTTCTTCCAGCCACAAACAGCTGACACTGTTTTATACAGAATTCATTGTATTATTTTCCTCCTGCCCACACTGTCACCACCCACTCTTGTAAAAACCTGATGTTTATTCTGTTTGAACAATTAAAAAACATGGCAGGGGAAATATGAAATTACTGAAATTCCCCACACTTTACTAACCCAGCCAAGATATAGGAGCACAGAACCCCAAAGCCTAATTATCTGCATCTAATGAGAAATTAGTGAAGGAAAAGCCCTGATCCTGCTGCCCTGGCCCCATCCTCACCACCAGCTCTTTTCCAAGTTTTCACCCCTCATCCCTGCCCAGCCCTCAGCTCCATATCCTTGATTACCAACTCATTTATGCAGAACAAAAAAAACCCAAAAACTTCACAACACAGCGACTAAAACATTAAAGCAATAAATATCTGGCTGTTTATATAAATCATCACATAAATATTTTGGCCGCAAATTGAATTGATTTTTTCCCCCCGCTCTGTGCCTCGCTCAGGCAGTATTGATGGGGTGATGGTTTTGTGCATTACAGGGATATTTTTTTTCCTCTCACAAGGAAATGGATGAAGAAAGTCAGGCCCAGCCCCACCATGAATGCAGAATTGTTTCAAAGAATCGTGGAATGATTTGGGATGGAAGGGACCTTAAAGCCTGTCTCATTCCAATCCCCTGGGCAGGGACAGTTTCAGGTTGCTCCAAGGCCACTTCTCAGGGCTCAGGTGATGCAAAGGACTCACAGATAACCAGTTCCAAAGTCATCAGCTGCAGTTTGGGCTGGAAATCTTGTGCAAAAGCCTCGTTTTTGGGGATTTCTGCGAGATGGGTGGAAAAAAAGACAAGGCTTGAGGACAGTTTGAGGCTTGTGATGCTGAAAAACCAGGAAAATCAATGGCAGGATGGGGAGATCCTCCATGGAGCTTCATCCTTCCACAAGGTGACAAAGGCAGCACTGCCAAGGAGTTTGCCACACCCAAATTTAGACCAAAAATTAGGAATTAAGGCAAAGCACAACCCAGCTCCAGAGGGGCAAGCCCAGCCCTGGTGTTTCCATCCCACAGGGACGCCCCCACATTGAATTTCTCCATGTCAGCTCTTTTTTAACCAGGGAAAAGCCAGCTGGAGCAGGAGGGGACAAAAACCACCAGCTCTCCATTAATTTTAAAGCTGTTCAGGAAACTTATTTCTCCACACTGGTGCATCCACACGCAGCATGTGCAGCTCCTTTCTCTCTGCCACGCTCCAGCACCTCCTGTGTCTTCAGGGGTCCCACCACTGCTAACAGGGATTTAACTCGCTCTGGTTAATATTTTACCCGTGGTATTAGGTCATGTTTCCCTTTCCACTTGAAAGGAAATCTGCAGCTTGTTGGCAGTGGGGAAATTAATAGAGAAATCATTAGGAAGCACGAGGCTGAGGCGTGCAAAGCGCGCGGCGCGCGGGATTATTTCCAAACAATAAAATTAATTGGTGTCATCAGCCACGCCGAGAGAGCTGGCATTAAAAAACATGGGAGATTATTGTCAGCCCCGTGCCTCCTCATACATAAAACATTTGTTTGATTTGGTTATTTCCTGTGCAGGAAGGCTCTCCCCTGCACAAGGGGCTGGAGCAGGCGCAGCTGGGACGGCGATGCCGCAGCCAGGGATCTGCCTGAGGTCTGGATCTGGAGGTCTGGGACCCCAGGAATCTGTGCTGAGGCGTGAGGCAGAACTTGAGGCTGATTTTCAGGGAAAGTGGCTTCTTTTGGACACCTGGGATGCAGGGATTTGCCTGCTGCAGGCACTTCTAGGGAGTAAATCCTACTCAGGACTGGCATGACTCGAGTTCAGCTGAAACCTGAAGCAAGTACCCTCCCAGTCCTCCAAATTTCAGGCTTCCGTCTCCCTGGGCTCTCCCACCCCACCTTGGTGACCCATGGAAACCACACAAACAGGGGCAGAGGATTCTGAGCCTGAAAGTGGAAGATTTTGGCCCTGGCTACTCTGTCTTCCCCTCAAATATTCAAAAATTGCTGAAATTTTTGTAAACCCCACACACCTGAGAGAGGCAGATGAGGTGTGATCATCTGAGTGAATACACAGTGGGGAATAAAATAAATAAAAACAATTAATCCCAAGCCTTGAGGAGGCATGTGTGACTGTGTTTTGTTTTGGAAGAAAAAGAATAAATAGTAGCCTCAAGTCAGGATAATATTTATCCACATGCTTCACTTTGAAGTTGAGCCCTTGTTGACTTCACGTGGTGTGTGCATACACTAACTCTCCTCCAGAGGAGGTTTTTCTGAAAGCCCAGCCTTGAGCAAGGAGAAGAAAGGAAACTCTTCAAAACCAGGTACTAATGGAGAAAAATAAACCTCATCACCAGGGGAATTACCACTGTCCATCCCAAATCCAGAAGGGGACTCAAACAGCTTCATCACTGCACCTTCTGCAGACCTGTGGAGCAGCCTCTGAGCTCACAGGACTGAATCTCGTGGCAGGAAAAGCAAACTCAGAAGAGCAGCCCAGTTAATCTCCAAGATAAATCCCCATTCTCTTGGCTGCTGCCACAAAGAGGAATTTCTGTGTCCTGCCTTTTCTCCTGCCGTCACTGGGATGCATTTCCATGCTTGGCAGGAATACCTGGGGAGCTGCAGGTGGGGGACAGGCAGGAGCAGGGACAGTGACAGGCAGGGACAGCAAAGCCCTGGACACCACCACCACTTCCAGCAGCCCTGCAGGAAACTTGTCCCACAGAGCAGGCAGTTTGTCTCTTGTCTCATTTCTGTTTTCTGAAGCAGCTCCACGCATTTCCCTTCATTCTTGCTCAAGCAGAGGTCACCAGCGATGGGCGGCAGCTTCTGCCCCGGCTTTGGCACCTCCAAATCCAAATTTCAGGATCTGAACTCCACCTCTGTGCACTTTCACACGGTTTCAGCCCGGCTTTGCTCAGCACACACCAAGGGGCAGGAAATCTAACAGCTCTGCCTTCCCCAAACAGAAGCACCACGAGGGCAGAGCCATCGTTCAGCTCCTTCCTTTCCCCCTCAAATGTTGTTTTTTGCCCCTCAAAAATTCCAAGATAATCACACATCACAGGCAATCCTCGATATCAAAACCCCTCTTTCACTTCACCCTCTGCAAACAACCGGAAGGAAAAAGTTTCCATTTCTTGCATCTCTTCACTCTCTCCACGGGCCCTCCAGCTGGTTCCCTAATCCTAAAGCAGGATTCTGAATTGCAGCCTGGCACCCTTAATGAACACAACTGGGTAATGCCTCTTACCTGACCTTCCTTTCAGCTGGGTCACTCGTATTTATAGTCATGCTTCATTTTTCCTTAAGTGCGCCCTTGTTACCTCATTTACTCATTTATGTTTCAGAGGGGAACAGGGAAAAAAATGGATTTAATGGACCTAGAAATAGAACGGAGGAAAACCACAAGAATTTAAAGATCTGCTTGTTCTCCAGACAGCTCCCACCACCAGGAATTTGCTGCCATTCATTTCCATCGATGATTGCCTCTTCACAAGCCTTTTCTGTGGCAAGGCAGAGCTGGAAAAGCAGCTGGGAAGAGTGAAGTGCCTGAAGTCAAACAGGTTTTGGGCCATTTGACACCCTTTTACACCTTTTGGAAGTGTCTGCTGCAGCTCACGCTGAGACTTCACAGAACGAACAGCCCCCAGCACAGAACTCTGCTCCCAAAAAGCTTTCTCCAGCATCACCTGCCAGCCCAAGTGGCTGCACCCCATTTTAGCTGCTTCCAGGTTTTCCAGCACCGCCCTTTCCCTGCATCGTGCAGGTCCCTGGCCCTGTGAACACACAAATCCCAAAGCTGAGATCCCTGCTCAGTCTCCCCCTCCCTCCATCCAGGGCTCGTGCTCTGAACCTTCCTCTGCTTTTTAAACTCTGCCCCTGCTCAAGGTGAGAGCTGAGGAGCTGCCAGAGCAGGGGATGAGGCGGGGAAGGTTCAGGCTCTGCTGCTCCTCTGAAGGGTAACTGCTCTTCCGTGAGCCATTGGGCCAGGGGAGGCACATTAAAATCACAGCTCCATGGAGCCATGAGCTTGGAAAAGACCTCCAGGATCATCGTCCCGTCCAGCCATGAACTCAGCACTGCCAGGCCCCCCACGAAAGGAATACGGCAGGGGTGTGCCCAGTGCTGCTGCAAGGGACAGTGAAACCCCTTAAAGTCCCCAAACCAGCTGGGGAGGTGCAAGAGGGGCCCCCAGCACATCCCCAGTGGGAGACTGAGGCTGGGGAACCCCTCTGCCAGGCCCCCAGTGAGGGGCACAGAGGATGTCACCACACCACAGCTGTCCCCTCCCCTGGCCACCAGCCCTGTCCCACACAGAGCAGAGTGAAGGGGATGAGTTTGGGCTCCCTGTCAGAGCAACTGATCCACAAAATCAGCTGGGTGCAGCCAAACCCCTCTGCAGCCCACAGCCCACCCCAAGGAGGGTTCCTGTGGGGCTGCACCCCAAAGGAGGAGATTTCACAGCAGCCAAACCTGCCGTGCTCCAGGCCAGCCCAGTCCTTTGCGCAGAGGGAAAACCTCTCTCCATCCCACCCCTGCTCCCCTCTCCAGCTCCCAGCCTGCAAACTGAAGGGTGAGTGCTGGAACTGCTCCTTTCTCACTTGAAAAAAAAAAAAACCAATCAAAACCTCCAGAAACAGCCTTACAGCAGTGCTGGTTTTAAAATGATTCACTTTGAAAGTACCTAAACCACAGCCCCTGAATTCTCTGCAAGTCCATGCTCCAGCCTGGGAGCAGAAGTTCCAGAAGAACCAGGAAGCTCCTTCCTTAAGGGGAGAAGGCAAAGGACGTGGCCACAAAAAACCACCACAAAACCCCTGCTCTCTGTAGGGTTCAGGGCTGGACATCCCCAAAATCCTCAGCCCCACGACTTCCCTGCAACCTCCTTTCCTGAGCTGCTTCTCAGAGCTTTGCACCCACAGCTGTCCCAGCCTGTCCCAGTTTAGCCCCCAAAAAAATCACATCTGGCAGCTCCCCAGGAGAAACAGCCCTGTGAAAACACAGCCAAGTGTTAACCTTTTCTTCCCCCAAAATCCCTCTCTTTTTTTTTCCCTTTCCCATCTGCCCTTGGCTTTTAGGATTTCCCAGCCAGTGGAACAACCATGGTGTCCCAGTTTGGGGAAGTTGTGATCCCAGGACAGGCTCGACATTCCATCAATGCACAAACGGAATTTGCCAAGAGGCATTTTAAGAGTCAATGCTTCACACTCCAGTAATTAGAACAATATTATGAAGAAGGGGAAAAAAAAAAAGGCAAAAAGGGTGAGGGGGAGGGCAGGCAGCAGAGCTCCCACGGGGATTTGGCTGGCAGAGGAACGGGGCTGAGCAAACACCCAGAGTCAAGAGAGGCCCCAAGGCAAGGGTCCTTCACAGGATCCCTGCAGGTTGGACTTCAACCAAAACCTTCTCCACTTCCCAGCTCTCCATTTTTCTTCACAGGAGTGTTTTTAAATGAAATTCTGATTCTGAGATCAAATGTGGGGCTGATGAGGCAGACCTGGCTGCCCTCAGCACCTCATCAAGGTCAGTGGGGTTTTTCTGTTTCCAGGCAAGCACTTTCAATTCAAGGTCCTGCTCCAGACACTCCCAGTGAGTAATAAATCTCTGTTGTTTTATGAAGAATAAATAGCTATTCTTTTAATGAAGAAACAGACATTGAAGTCTAATCCCATTGAGCACCCAGTCCCAAAAAATCAGATTCTCACAGAAGAGCTGTCATCTACAAAAATCAGAACACCCCAAACTGTTGCATCATCTGAATACACATAAAACCATCTCTGCTATGACAGGGTGAAAAGGAAACAAAACCAGACAAACTCAGATGCTGGAGGATCCATCTCTGCCACCTCCCTGGCCACTGGAGCATCCTCTCCAGGGAACTGGAGGGCTCTGCTTGCCCTGGAGCTCCCAGTGCAGGGCCCACACAGCCAGCTTCACTGGGGGATTTCCAAGGGCCAGAAAATTCATTTTTAAATAAAAAAACTCATTTGCTGTGCAAGTCTGGCCCTGTGTGAGGCCGGCCCGGGAGCAGGGCTGGTGTGTGGGGTTCAGGACACTGCACAATGGTTACTCAGAGCTGCTCAAAGTGGCACTCAGTCAGCTCAGCTCACATCTGCAGCGAGCTGTGATCTCAGCCCCGCTGCTGGAGCACAGAGGTCCCTTTGATAAATCTCTCTGTACAGGGACTGCAGCACTATTTCCGCATGAAAGAAATATATTCCACTTTTTTCAATAATCTTTGCAGTGCACTGGCTCGGAAGAGTGGATTTTTCTCTCTGCCGTCGGAGAGCTGCTGCACTCCATCAGGCTCAGGTACAGGCAGGGGAGCTCTGTCTCACAGCCTGCCTCTCCAAGCACTTATTTCAACCAGTCCCTCAGCACAATCTCCAGTTGTTTGGTCTTTGATGTGTGCCCTGAGCAGAGTTTGTCACAGGGACACCCCTGAGATCACACCTGCCCTCAAAATCCTCCCACTTCAGTTCTCAGTGCACTCTGAAAGGTCTCGGTGAAGTCTGACTAAGAATCTTTTCTCTTTTGTATTTTTTTCTTGAGAAAACTCCACAAAGCTCCACTTTTGCATCCCTTCTCTGCAGAGATGTGCACTCTTTGAATCAGATGCACAGAATCAGGAGAGCTCACTTGCACCCCACCTGCGTGGGGGTGGCATCCACCACATCTCCAGGGAATGCACAGCACCAGCAGCCCCTGCTCCCATCAGGTGTGGGACAGCAGCAGCTCGGGGCACAGGGCTGTCACTGCTTCTCACCACTGGCTGGCATCAAAATTATGCCCAAGAAATGAAGCCTTGCTCCAGGATTAGGATGGGAAACACCCTGAGGACATGCACTGGCTCCATCTGCCACGTTCCCTCCAGCCCCTTTGCACATCACTCCTTCCCCAGGTATTTGGAACCATTTTCCCAAAAAACTTCAGTCCCAGCCTGTGGCATCCCCCCTGTGTGTCAGGCAGGGAGGTGAAACCCCCACCACAGCCCCCTCAGCCTCTCCCACACCAGCCTCTCTCACTCCAGGGGCTGACTGCAAACACCAGCCAAGCCCACGCTGCCTCAGAAATTCCTAAAATCACAACCAAGACAGGCCTGGAAGAAGAAATAAGAATCCCTGACAAAAAAAGGCCACAAAGGGCAAGGCCCACATCATTAGCTTCACCCAGGCTGCACTATGGCTGCTGCCCTGCTACCTTGATTAGGCTCTAACCCCTAATTAGCAGGAAGAGAATGATGTGGAAGGGGGGATTCTGCCTCACACATCGAGGGTACAAAATAATTTCCTGCAGCAGCACCATCTGAGGCTCATTAAGAGGAGCAGCCAAGCACTGAGGGTCCCAGGGATGTCCTGCTCCAGATAGCAAAGGATGTCCAACCATCACCTCCCTGGTTTGCAACCAGGCAAGGAAAAGCAGCAAAACAAGGGGAAATTGATATTTAAGATACCCTTGCAGGTGTCTTGTTCATTCCAGCTTCCTTTGGGATGTTTGGAGAGAGGCTTTTCAAAACCTGCTCGCAGCAATTTGCTCCTGACCAGCCCTGGGATTATCCTGTTATCACCTGGCTCCTCCTGTGCACCACAACACCTTGCAGCTCCAGGATATTCCTGGAATTTTCCACCCTTTCTACCCTCACCATCCCCTCCACCCCTCCTGTGAGTGCACCCCAATGTCCACACCCATCCTGCAGGTGAGAGGAATCACAAAACCTACAGGGAGATCTTGAAGAAATATTTCATTTCTGAAGGAAAAGAGGGAGAAAAAAAAAAAAAAGACAAAAAATCAACCATATCTGGAAGCCCTCCAAGAACAAACAAGCAGCACATTCTGACAGCCAGTGCAACAAAATAGTCCAAGATGGTTCTTTCCTTCCCCTTTAGCTTTTCCCCATGAAGAAGTGTGGGAGGGAGCTGAGGAGCCTCCCCAGCATCCCTGGTTTCTAAAGCTGTCCCTGCCTGGCACCAGCTCAACACCCTGAAGTCTCTCCAAGCACAGGAGACTCAGAGGAGGATCCAAGGTGCAAACAGCAAACCTCACCAAATCCCCACTCTGCTGACACAGGTTTCAACACTTTTGTGTCTGCACTGCTTATTTACTGCAGAACATGAACATTCCCCTTCCAGGGAGTGAATTTCCAATGTAAAACTCGGATCTGGCAGGGCCCAGCCTCACCAGCCACAGCCCAGCTCTGGTGCCTCGGGGAGGCTGAGCTGGAACTGAGACTGGGCAGAGCTGGAGAATAAAGCAGAGATTTATTGAAAGGCCTTAAAGGATTCATCTTGGGCAGGACAAGAGCCTGGACAGGGCTGCACCCAAGGGGGGCCCAAAATGGACACAAAATGGACCCAAAATGGACCCAAAATGGACCCAAAATGCACAAACAGTCCCCAGGTCTCACCCTTGGATCAGTTTGGGTCCATTTGCACTTTGGGGTTGAATTGTCCAGTCCCAGCTCCAGGCTGTCAGGTCCCATCCTTCTTGTTCCTCCCTGCAGCCACCCTTGGTTGTGCTTTGGGCTGAAAGTT
>VZUI01037741.1:0-40233 GCA_013401135.1 Cettia cetti | reverse complement strand
AAGCATCCACCCCCCTCCCCCCGCAGTTACAAGAGATAAAGAAAAAAACCACATTTCCCCAACTGCTTTCAACAGATTAAATAGAATACACATTTTTTGGTTCCATAACCCAAGACACTAGTAATCACAAAATGAGTTCCCTGCTAAATTCAGCTTTGAATTAAGGTGATGAAATTGAAAGTGTTAGACCTATGTGTGTCCTCGATTTTTAGTATCCTGGTTCAGCACAAAATATGTTAACATAACCAGTATCTGCCTTCAACACATTGTCATCCAATTGTGTAAAACAAAAGAAATGGGAAGACAGTATTGGTTTAGTAAAGATATTAAATATTTTTTGTGCTTTCCTAAATGAGTAGTTATACATTCTGCTATAAACACAAAGAAAAATATTTGTCCTTTGAAATCTTGGTCATTTGACCTTTGAAGCACAGATCAAAGACATATGAGACAGTAATACTCTCACCTAGATAATCCCATCTAGAACAGTGTAAGCTTTGGCAAAATGGAGTTTTGTCCTCAGGTAACAGTACTAGGACAATGCTAGTCAACATCAGCCGCCCCCCAGGAATCTGGTGTTATTCAGGTCAGGCAAAAAACCAAGTGAGCCATTTGTGGGGTGTTCTTTATTTGCAGTCAACACAGGTGAATACAGTGCTCCTCTGTCAGTATGCCCTTAGCTACCTGGCTGGTTTGCTTTATTTGGGGCTGTAAACAGCTTGTCACATTTTAAGGCAAAAAAAAAAGCTGCCACTCTCTGTGAGGGTGGAGAGTAAGGAGGAAAGGGGTTTTCTCTTTGGGGCTGTTTAGGGCCATCTAAACATAATTTACTTGATAATTTCAATATTATAGTCTTTCTCACTGCTTTAAAAATGTTGGTCTACAACCTGATAATGCCTCCATAGTCAGCAGTGTAGAAAGAAGACCTTAGACCTTTTCTGCAATAACTCTAGTCCTGGTGGATTCAAAGTCTCATTGGTTTTGCTCTCAAAGTCACATTTGTAATATGGTGACAGCTGGCTCAGTGCTTTTTCATGTCATTAAAATCCAATGTCTTAAAAGAGTAAGTTTCGTGAAGTCAAGACACCATTTCAAACACAGAAAACAAAACAGTGTAATAAAATCTCAGTTGGAGGTTTTTCTCTCTGAGATAACCTCTCCTTCACAGCAATAACTGAAGGACAGGATTATGCGGCATGAAGTGGGCATACTGCTATCATGTGCAAGAGTGTTTGGAACTCCAGCTGTGGAAGCTGCGAGAGTAAGTAAGGAATATTTCAGTGTGGCTAGTGAAAGTGAAGGTTTGTTTAAACTGATGGAGCACAAAGGGGATCATGTATCCCCCTTTGAGACCACCAGGTACACATATGAAGTGCCTGTTCCAGTGGCATGTGCATGATGCTTCCACTTGCAGATGAGAGCTCTTTTTCAGCTCTCTGGGTGGCAGGAAAATTGAGACAGTTGTCAAAAGTGCCCTGGCAACTGGGTTTGTGGGAGATTGTTCTAAATCTGATATTTCTCTCTCTCCTGTACTTCTTCAGTAGCAGAATGCACAGCTTCTTTGCAGTTGGAACGCTACATTATCTTGCTCATGAGCTGCTTTCTCCCCTGCCTGTCTCCCTCTGAGATTGCCCTTTCTCTGTCTGCTCTTGTCATATCCTCAAGGTCAAAAAGTGTGGAAGAAACATGATGTTTTTCCAGGTGTTTTTCCTAAACAGCTTATTCTCTGAAGATGGCATTGTTAAAGGCTGCACAATAATAGGAGCTAAATGCAGGTGATGAGTATTTAATGCAGAATACTGAGTTTTCAAACCTTTCTTTATTTCAACTTGGGACTGAGCTACTGCTTTGAGGAAGAAAATTTTGAAGTGAGTAACTGGAAATTGATTTGGATCAATCAAAGCATTTAATTTTTATTAAATTATTCTTACAATTTGATTTTGAATTATATAAAAATACAGTGGATAATTTTGATAATCAAATTGAACATTATTCATTTCAAAGGAGAAATTAAGGCACCTTGTTCTAACAATTTCAAAAAACAGGGTTTCTTTTTTGCCAAAATAAAATACCAATTGGATGTGAATACCCCTACAATTGCAATTTCAGTGAAGTATTATTTGCAACTTGAAATTTCTTTCATCTTTTTTCCTTTCCACTGCTAAACAGACATCACTTTCACAGCAAAAGGTAAAGAAACCAACATTCACAAAATAAATACTTGATTTCCACTTGTTTATTCATGTGTTTAACCTATTCCTGTTCCAAAGGCCATTGGATTCCATAGAGATTCCCTTGAACTCGTTCTATACCTGTAATTTCTGAGCAAAGGTTGAGACAAGAACAAGCAGCTTATGTGTGTCCCCATATCAAACTCTTTCCATGAATCTGCATGCTAATCCACATATTAGTCATTTTGAGGTCTGTCTTGATGAACAATTCGTGTATTGTGATGTGCAAAGCTTTGACAAAACTATTTCCTAACCCATTTTTACCTATGCAAGGAATTTGAGTTGTTGATCCCAAGACCATTTATCTACTTCTTATATAATACACTCTTTTCCTTTCCTTCTCACTTTGATTACTTCTGAAGTCTAGTTTGTTATTTCCATTATTTGGTTTTTTTTATTATTTGTTATTAATTTCTTAGTTTGCTCTCATTATTTGTCTTTCTTCTTTGATATTGCTTTATTTGTTTGCATTCTGTTTCTGCAACATTTTTCCCTTTGCTATTATTTTTCTTCATTAGTTGGAGTGAACATTTATCTCTGCATATCATGTAGCTTGTTTTTATTTCATTATTTCCTGTGTTTGTGTTACGCAGCCACCACTGCTCAGCCTCACAAAGTCTTCTAAAGGCAACTCTTATCAATACAACACCACTGAACCTCACAGATAATGCTTTATTAAATCGTACGCTGAAGCTGAAATCTTACACAGTAGGTAGCATAAAATCATTACCAGCTTGAATATTTTTGAGGATCAAGATGATAATGATAAGAGCAATGTCCCAACAGGGGACTCATCACTTATTACTTAATCCACAAGCCCCCTATAGGCGTATTTTGGTGTCATTGAATGCCCACCCAAGGGTTGTATGAAAGCCTGAAGAAGCTAAGACACATCAATGGTTCTATAAAGGTCTTGTAACACAGCCTAAGCACTCTGGGGTTTTTAGGGACTCTTTGTTATTAATAAAAAGTTAATGGGAAGTAAAAATATTGCATGGGAAATGTGTGCATAAAAGCCTCACTTTCTTTATGAGTGTCTCCTGTAAAACTGCCCAGGAAATAACATCCCACACTGTCTTTTCTTTTTAAATAGTATTGGTGAGTGATCTCTTATTTCTTCTTTATCTGTGGGATATTTAGATATGTAATATAAAAAGGATTTGTAAAACAAATAGTGGTCCCCAAACTCTAGATATCTCCAGTCAGAGCAAATGTAATGTCATTCACTTCATAATCTGAACTATATTTCAGACATGAGAGGCTAAAATAAGTTAATATTTTTCTGATCAAAGCTATCAAACAGACAAACACTATAATAATGTTATATGGTCTTTCTTTCTCCTCATGTCAGCGTAGATCTTTGATCCTCAGGTCCAGTTTTGTAATCTTAAAGAACTGAGATCTACAATTTTTTTAATAATATAAGCATTTTCATGAACTGTGTAATGTCCTCAACCCAGATGGGCAAGATTTTTAGGAAGATTATGTCTCCCTTTTGAATTATTTATAATGTTTTGAAGGTCTGTGTTGTAGTACAAGTCTGCATTTCCCACTAAAGCTCTTAGGATTTATCTATTGGAACAGTCGGAGGTTGGGTTTTACTGTTTTTTCTTTTCTTTTTTTTTTTACCCCCATCTAGACCCTAACATAAGCAGGCGAAGTCCAGCACTCTCCAGTGAGATCAGTGTTACAGGAGCATGGACTTAGCGTGTTAGTTCTGCTGTTCAGGGGAGAGAGAGGCCCCCACAGTGAATCTAATTTGTATAAAATAACAGAGATCTCCAGTGTCTGTCTGTCTTACCATTGACATGCAAATGACAAAGCCCTCAAGTCAAGGCTGTACCACTTCACCTAAAGAAGCTGAGGTTGAATCCTAGCTCTAATTGAATTCCCAAAAATCACAGCAAGACCAGGAATTCATCCACTACTCTATAGAAGATAATTCATACCAGAGACTAAAATTTCTTACAGGATATACCTTTGTACCAATTAACTGAATCACAACAACTATAAATGATGTTTAGCATCATAAAGGCCTTATTTCAGGCCCATTAAAAGCTGTGAATTAATGTGTCTGATAAGACAAAATTTCTAAATTTGGGATATCTTTCCCCTCCAACACAAACCTTAGAGTCTGCAGTAGGAAGTTTCATTGGGTCAAGTGTTTAACAGAAACTTTCATCTAGCTCATTTTGCTTTAATGAGGTAAAACTTTTTATGAGACACACAGGTAAATACAACAAATATGCATTATAAAAGAATGGCACTTAATAGACTTCACTGAGACTGAGGCACAGAACACTCTATTGATGACTCAGTTTTACAACGAGACCTCACTGGTTTTAGATTACTCTTCTCTGTCTGTTTTTCTATGCAATTTCTTTTATTTCTCATTGGTTTTAATGTTCAATTCTGCATCTCTTTCAAGTAGTCAAATATTACCCATCCATACTGGTATAAAACCAGTGCAAAAGGGTTCTATTATTCTTTAGCTACATCGTTTTCCTTTAAAAGTTACATGTTCATCTACATCCTAGGCCTTACAAAATTGGGGGGGAGTAGTAGATACACAAACCCTTCTCTTTCTTTCCAGTAGCATGAGGTAAATTGCACAATAAATCAATTTTTATGGATGCTGTTGACTTGCAACATTTGCTGCTTTTAAAAATTAATAGCTGAAATAATGAACATCCTCAAAAACTCTCTGAACAGTCAGCTTGATTAATTTCCTGATATGAAAAGCAGTTGACAGGTGCAATATTCTTTGCTGAAATTTTCTGTGGTCTGATTAGACTTCAATCTAAACCTATTCCAGTAACACAAGTTTGTTTGCTCTGGTTTTAATTTGTGCAAAACAAACAAACTTAAGTCCCATATTGTGCTTTGCCTAGACATGCATACACACACACATCCATAAAATATTCCTGCCTGTAAAATAAAATCAAGTTTAATTTTTGTGCAAATATTATTCCGAAGTCGTAATAGCAGTGCACAGTGCAAAGTGCAATTGGCATCTCTTCATATTATTATTGCATTATTGCTAAACTGACAAGGAATTCCTGGGTGTAAGTAAATGTGCACTGCATTTTGAGCATTTTCTAAATAGTGGTCCACATGTCAAAGTGATGCAACGAGGAATAACTCCTTAGAATGAAATGTAGAGACACAACTTCACCCCAGTGTTTCTATTTTCCTCCTTTCTGGATCTCACTATTCATAGTCCTTTAACATAGGAGTTAAATACAAAAAAATTGATAGCCATTTCTCTTTCTTTCTTTCTAGAGTTGGAATTAAATAATGATGTTCTCTAAAATGGGAAACATTCAGGATATATTTCTAGTTAGGATTTAAAAAAGAAATCAAAAACAATTTGGTTAATCATTAGAGAAATTGTTTAAATTTTTAAATATTTATAAAATTTAAAATATCTGAAATTTCATGCCATCCCATGTTCTTTATTGTCCTGCTTTTTTTGTTATTGCTGAGATATTGGTCTGAAATAATCAAGAAAAATGCCTGGAGCCATGATTAATGAGGGTGTCAGATATTCAGATGATCCAGGTGGCTCCATCCTGCACCGCAAGCAGTGAATGGACATAGAATCTTCACTTTCAATGAATAAAGGTCATCAGTTCCTCAGCTATATACAATCTCTGCTACCTGAAGATCCTTTAAAATTGCTATTGAGAGGAAAGTCTGCATGAAAAAAAAAAAGTTTTCAGTCTGAAAGCAATCAATTTGATGTTCTTTCTTATTTTTCATGACATTAAGGTCCATGATATCTCCCTGTACACCTATGGGAATTTTTTCTCTGTTACTCAGGAGTTTTCTCTGCTGATTTACAAATTCAGTGTTCCTGTGAAAGAAAACTGTGGAGGCATGTCTTGTTCAGGCACTCAAATAAATAAAGCTATACAGGAATGTGTGAGTGAGACTGAAGGAACCTTCATAAAAGTTTCAGTTGGCAGATGGGAATATCATCTATGTTGCTGTTGAAGATTTCCAAGATAATAAATATTTCTCTCTTGATAATCACATTAGATAACTCCTCCATCAACAGCTCTTGCAACTGTTAAGTGTCTGGGGGGTTTGTAGATTAACAAGATGTCAAGGCTGGTCTTTACTGTAGTCTTACAAAATAAAGGGAAACACTCCAGGGAGTCTGTTTCAACAGAACTCATTAAATTTCTCAAATATGCAGAGGAATTACAGAGAGATAGCTAATAAAACTATGCATTCTGTTTGTCAGATACGTCAAAAAAATATCAATATACAAAAAGTAGACATTTCCACAACAACATGGAGGCAATTTTTAGAATAAGACTTTGAAATGCATACATGATCCATCAAAATAAGGTATCAGAGACAAAGGGACAGGTAGCAGGGCAAGATGGGCTTAGAAACATGATTCTAGAGAAAAATCTAAACTCATCAGGAATAAAGAAGCATGAAAACAAACTTTTAGACAAGAGTGCAGACAAAGTGAGATATGTGAAGATTTTAGCTTTGCTCAAATAAAGCTACATTTTGTCTCCAGAGAACTAAGACATCTTCCTGAGTGAAGAGAAACATCAAGTTCTTTAGCATCTGCAAATATATTCTTGCTAAGTGATAAATTCTGGCTCTGTTTAGACAAAGATGAAGACTGGGGGATTATCAAGTTCTCAGAGACATCCTGCTTGAAAACCAGCAAAATCTTCAGGCAGCAATGTGCTTTTCAGTGTTTCTTGGCTTCATTGGAGAAAGGAATAGCTTATGTCACCCAGAGTAACTTGCTCACAGATATAAATTAATTAGAATAGTAGAGATGGAACCGCTATACGTAGCTGATCTCATCCTCCTCTCAGGAGCCTCTACAGCCATAATTTTTCTCTTCTCTTGTATCACCATTGTACCTGAGCAACACAGCAGCACACTCTGATGCTGAGTACATTTGCAAAGGCTGTGCAATGACCTCCTCCTAAGCACACCAGTACTGCATCACATATGTCCATTTACTATCCAGAATTAGTCTGAGCATTTGCTTACGTTATGAAATATTGATTTTCATGGCTCAAGGAGAGGGACAGGGGACATTGCCATCTCAAAATCAGAAAAAAAGGCAAAGCATTGAATTTGGTATTGTATAAATTAAAGTACACAACAAGCAGTGCCAGAAAATCATGTCACTGAGCAGAATAATTCTCTTGCAAATTAAATAATGATGCCAGTAGTAAGACAGGAGGCTAGAGTCAAATAAAAGACATCTACCTATTCACAATCCAATCTTAAACTTCTGTTCCCTGACTCAGAATAAGCGCCCACAAATGTTAACTCCACATTTAATGGTAACTCAAGATGGAAGGGCACTTCATCTTTTTATGATTAATTATGGACAGATTGAGAAGCAGGAAACTGCTCTGATAAGCTCCTTTGGCCACGAGAAAAAAGAATATACCCAGAAATGTCCAGCTGTCAGCTTTGCTGGAGGCATTGACCCCAGGGAACCAACTTAAGGCAAAGCAACATGAAGATGGAAGCAACACTAAGGAGACTAAAAGAATGTCTGCTTCACATCTTAATTGCTTGAGCCATTAAACAAACACATCTGGTGTTGATGTCTCTGGAATACTGTACTTTTTGTGTATCACATATGCTTCTGTGTCAATGCTTTTATGAGATGCTCACTTTGGGCTTGGAGAGAGAGGCTGCTAGCTTTTTATTTTTTAATCTTCTAATGCAAAACTTATAGGTACTTATTTGGTGAATTCATTTTATTTGTTTTTTACCCTCAGCCTTTTGGGGTTTGCCTATTTCATTGTCTATCCATTTGCCTCCCACTGCGTCTGCTTTCCCCATTTGTTCAAGAGAAATTAGCAAAATTAAATAAAGAAAAATTCCACTCTGGCAAGCATGAATTTGTTAGAGTGAGTTAAAGGAGACAAGTTTGCACAATTTCATTATGAAGCCAAGTAATTGTTAAAAGAGATGCTGCCTCTTATTTGCTCAATAATGCTTTTATACATTTCAAGTGTTATGAAGGATTGATTTGATAAAAAAATCCTTGGAGGATTGTGACCTTGGGTTGCCTTTTGTGGAGGAATTTTCTGAGTCTAACCTAAAAAAATGGAAACAGAGACTATGGAGAATTTGTATTTGTAAGGTGATAAATTTGCGCAGACATACAGAATAAGAGCTATTGGGGTTTTTTTCAAAGTGTTACAGGCTACGAAAGGCATTTCCACTTGGCTTCCTGAAAATTTCTTATACTCCTTAACCTTTAAAGTTGTAAAGTAATGTTAAAAATCACATGTACATTATAGGGATTGTTAATTTCTTAGTAGTCAAGGATACTGTAAAGGCACAATCCTATGTTGTTATCTGATAACATGAAAATGTCAGGCTACAGAAGGTATTTTGGCTAATACTTTGGTCTCTTTTTGTGAAACAATCCATAAAGGACTGCATTTCCCTCAAGAACAGCCTAGCTGCTTATTCCATAAGAATGGGAAACATTTCTTGTTATCCCAATAAAATATGGTGTATTATCCTACCCAAATTGTTTCTGCTGCATGGGCTAAACACACACCAATGATGTTTTGTCAACAATATAGCCTGCAACATTTTTTCTGAACACAGAACGTTTTCCTGTGTAAATGTGTCTATAAATAACATATATGAATCTTTTTTTCCACTTAAAGTGATACAGATAAAAGAGTGACTCAAGATTCTTGAAAGTCAGTGTTACATGTTTTTGTAGTTTCAATATATTTCTTATAAATATTTTAGTGGCTTTATTTAGTTATCTTTCCTTCTGCAAAGTTGCTATAAAAGCAAATTACATAAGAAAGTTATAGTTGTAAGGTTTAGGGGGGGAGCAGAGGGTGGAGAAGTTTTTTTTCCCAAATATTATTTCTAATATGGTTGAAGTATTTATATACTTATTTATATACTTACTTAATCATTTACTTATTTACTTATTATTTATTATAGGATTTAGAATTAGGTTCAGACTAGTAATCTAAATTTTGGGGTACTAAATTTTCAGAGTGGAATTATACACGTTAACTTCTATTTAAACTTTCCTGCCATTTACTCTACACGAGCAATGCTTGCAACATTCACAGTTTGATTGCATTTGTATCTATGAAAAGTTCATTTTAGCATTGTTTAAATGGAAAACAAATTTCAGCTGACAATGAATATAATTTACACTGCTGTGTTATTCTGTCATATTCATGCAGTGGCATTTGGTAACATTTGCATCATTCGCAATGGGGTTATGTTAGTGTTAATGAAAAGCTAAAGCAAACATTTAGTCCTTTGTTAGTTTGAAAGCTAGCATGAAACATAAAAATCTAAGCCTAAATTTCTAGAATTGTTCTTTAACAAGGTAATTTTTCAGCTATCCCTGTCCCCAGGACTTCCAAGGAGAATGCTTGGGTATAATTGTGCTTCTTGTTTACAGAAAGGAGCAAGAAAAACTTAGATAAAATCATAACAAAAATTAGTGGTTATTATATCATTGCAGTTTCTGCCGGTACAAACGCAATAGTCTAACCGAATCTTTAATGTCAGCTACCTGTGTCAACTCTTTGCAGCACCTGGAGATATGTAAATACATGGAATTAGCAGCTGCCTTTTTTTTTCCCCTCCTATAAGCATTAGCTTTAATGAACTCAGTGTCTCTGATGACCAGTTATGAGAATTATCTAAAACTACACAGTTTGAATTTGGATTGTTCCTGTATTATGGCATAATTTTCAGAAGAACTCAGTTCAACAATGCTTTCTGTAAACTGCATTTGTCTTCTCCAAATCAGTGGCATTTTATATTGTTTTCCTTCTAAAATCTACATAATGGATGAAAAGTCTTCGGTGTTCTATGACACAGATATTCTGAAGGATAACAAAAAGATATCCAATTTTTACTTTGTAGTAATTTTCATTTGTTGAAGGAATTAAGAAAGTATTGAATTGTTGAAGTGTAAATATGGAGAGAAATTATAAATGTGAGTAATTCAGGCCATTACACTTTGCCTGACTAAAAACCAACAAAACCACAGTCACAAAGTCAATTCCAGTGGCAACGAGGTAGCCTTTCTGAATGAAAAACTCTTTTCTTCAGATTAATTTTATTCTGCAGACAACAAACCTCATTAAAATATTGATGACACATGATATTTTAAGATAATTAGAAATATTTTTATGAGAAGTCCAAAATTTATGTGGTATAATGTTATGCACAAATTGTAGTAGTAACTGAATTGAAAGACGAAATAACATATTCCAACTTTTAAATGTCATATTTCAATAGTATTTTCTATCCTTTTGCAGCTGTACACATATGGTTAATATGTGCTCGTAGGACCGACAAACTCAGGAAATGACATTTTCATCAATTTAGTGTTTTGTAGGATCAAAACCAAATTTACCCTGTTTTCAAGGACAAGCTGGGAGAGGTTTTCCTATCTTTGGTTCAGCATAGAACCCAGTGCTTGGGAGGTTGCTGACACGCAGCAACAAGCCACTCCTGTTTCTTTCATCACTATCAAATTTGAGGCCACCCTTCTCTCTGCAGAAGACCATTTCTCAAAGACCACATTTTCAAAGTCTCTGCTCATTCTGTTGTTTGAGTTTTGTTTAGGTGTTGGTGAGAGTTTTTCAAGAGCTCCTGTGTTACTGAAAATATTATATCTGTCCCAGAAGTAGAACAGAAAATAAAACCAAGTAAATATTAGGGGAAATGTAAATCTTGCCTTCTATGTGTTATATACTACACTTTGGTAAATAAATACCTACATGAAGCTTACCTATTTTTGCAACAAGTTCTGTGCAATGAAATTGCACTGTACATTTATGTAATTTTGAAATTTTGCAAGAAAAATAAGTCTCTTAACTGCATTACCAGACACTTGTCTTCAGTTAATTCCTTTTGATATACTTTGGGTGGTTCTTTTTTCATTAGGACCACTTCCAATTTAATTTCCATCCTTAAAATCCTTTCTTTATACAATGTTCATCTAAATGCAGTTGTTTATGATCCACAAAGAAATATTTTGCCTACTTTGCTGACCTAGTCAGTAAACAAAAGAACTGGGTAGCATCACAACGACACAGCTTCCTACAAGGAAGATACTGTCCTACTTCAGTAGCAAAACATTTTACTAATTTCTTCTGGACTAAATTTTCTTTCTTTCAATATTAGAATATTTTGGCCATGTGAAAATTTTTGCAACTATACTACATATGTCTCCATCATATGTTTCACAATAATCCTCTTCAGGAATTAAAGTCGTGGGGTTGAAGAACATTTGCTCTTAGGGAAATCAGGTCTGCCTTCTCTGAGCTTCCATAAAATGGTTGTTTAAAAATGTATCATAAAAATGCTACCATATCTTCATTGATGCCAAGTTGTCGACTTGCCTACAACTCAACATTTTTACTTTCTTTCTAAATTCACTACCTATTTTTTTAATAAAACTGTAGTGTGTTTGCCCCTCTACAATCTTGTAGGACTTCCCTAGAATTCTTGACATAATTAATAATGGTTCAAAGATAGTTCTGACTTAGTTAATTTCATCCTAACGTCTTGGCTACTTCTAAGTTATTTAATATTCTCTAACCTGTCCTTTCTTTGTTCTGACCTATTCTCCTAACTCTTGTTAAAACTAATTGTGTTAAAAATTAGCTGTTATAATTTTTAACATCCAAAAATCACCTTTGTGTTCATGTAAATAATGTATGAAGGGAAGCTAGTCTTTAAAAAACAGGGGGTTCAAGCTAATTTAATTCAACAAAAAGTCGTACTGATAGCTGCAGCAACCAAAAACCAGTCCTAATACAGATACAGGTAGTGTAAGGTTCCCTATCCATCTATTAGTTCAATGTAGAGTGAGAGGATGAAGTCAGAAGGGCCATTCATTCTTATGGTTCTGCAAGATCTTTGATTTCTCCAGAATTTGCCACAATGCACTAGATGATTACTTGCTTTTTTTCAGCACGGACATTCTGTCCGGAAAAATTGGTTTCAAATTATCAATTTATGTGATATTTGCTTCCCAAAGTAGCATTAATATTAACTATAATAAATAATAATAAATATTAACTGCTGCTAAGGGCTGTATTTCAAGTGGTACTTTGGATATAAAGAACATTTTAAAACAATGAGCAGTTTGCCAGGAATATATTAATTTTCTCTATCATCTTCTTACAGAAAGCTCCAAAACAAATGTGGTTGCATTGCTTTTCCTCTCTTCTTTCTGTTATCCTGTGGCCTCTGATATCTGGCTGTATGGTATCATGCAGCTGGGGGGACTCAACATGATTTGTGCTTTTATTATAGTCCTTTACATAAGCTATTACTTTGCTTTTAAAGAAGGAGCATCACTCCTCTAATGAACCCAGCAGTACACTGCAGCCTAACCTCAAGTCTATGTCAGTGTACAGAATCAGAGGTCCTTCTGTCTAGTCCTGCCATTAAAAGTTCATTTTCACTATTAGACCCTCAACCACCACACCATAGATAATTGACCTTGTAGTTTACTCTGAGGGGGACCTAATCAACTGCATCAGAAGTGGATGCCATTGGACAACACACAAGATAATCAGTTATTTTGGGAGTAAGAAAGCACCCAGTGCATCCCTTGATCTAATTCTTCTATGGGGGGGAGGCTCTGAAAAAGTTAATGGAATTTCTTCTTCAACTTTGCAGATCATCTTAAATTTATCTCTATGAAATCAAACCTTTTGGGAGCACCACCATTAACCTTCACTAGCTTAGGTACATCCATCAAGTCCTCATTCTGTTTATCATTATTATCAGGGAAGTCATAACTCTTCAAACACTGTGACTATTAAATTCCTACACATTATGAAATAAAATGTATTTTATCCATGAAACTCAGAAAAGCTGCAACATCCACAGGTTTTCATGATGCATATAAATGAGTACCTTGTGATATTACTTTCTTTTGAAATATCATCTGTGGTAGTATATTTAGTGTGACTAGATAAGAAATCTACGCTAAATAAAGGCCAAACTTCCTTTGAATAAAAATGCTAGTTTCCTCCTTTCTTAACTCTTCCCTTTTTCCCAATGTTTCAACAAAATATCATGCATTTGAATGGCATTACAAGTAATTGATTCAGCAACCATGTCATCCATTCTCCACTCAGTAGGTGCCAATAACTCCTTTTAATGTCAAGGAAAGTTGTGTGCATGCACTTACAATAGAATGTACTCCCACAGTAGAGATTAAAGGTTTTAATACAAACTGGAGATCTAGACATTCTTCTTCTGTAATTAATATCCCTTTAAATAGGAAAAAACTTCAACAACCTGGTGTCAACAACTAGTGGCAACAGAATAGACTCAGCCAAACAAAAAAATAAAAATACTATCATCTTTTGACTTACATGTTTAATATCACTTGTTTTCAAGCAATGAACACTTACAGGTCAAGCATTTCCATGTCATGCAATCTCTTATACCATTGTAATCTGACAGTTTAAACATTGTAGGTATAATGGGGTATTTTGTATTAGGTGCAAAAAATTACTATAGCCTATAGACAAGCACAAAGCACCCAAAAAAATAAAGTAAATTCTAGGATATTCATGGTTGGGACCTCACCAATCTAGTCATAGAATTAATATATTTACCTATAACAGTTTGAGATTACACAGAGATAACTCTGTGCTTTGTGCTCCTTTCCCCAGGAATACATCATACTGTATGCCCCATTACCCAGTTTAGGAGCAGCTTAAGATTCATTGCCAGGAAGGAAGAAGGAGGGTTCCTCCCATAAAATTTATATTAAAAACACAAGGGGTTCAAGTGCTAAGAACCACACCACAAAAGCAGAGACAGGAACATGAGAAGGTATCCCAAGCAGGAATAAAAAAAAGCCAAAAAGGTCCGAGGTGGTCAACACAGCAGTTTTTTGGAGGGATGGATTCAAAATAAACTTGGGAACTGCTTCTCGGGAGACCAGTAAGAGTTCCTTCCATGGATAGAATGTTCTGATCAAACTGTTCACTTGATTAGGTTACTTGATCAAACTGTTAACTTGATTATCTGCCTGGCCAGTGTAAAAAGTGTAAGAAGAAATATAAACCCTTTGTAGTGGAAAAGTGAAAATGTTCACAACTCTTTCTGCTGTCTTATGTTTATGGTGGGAGATGAAAGAGATTATGTGAAAATGGAAACTCAAAAAAAGAGTTCACCACATTTATTCAGGGACTTTTTCAAAGCTTCAACCAGTTAGCCTCAAGTGGATTTGAGAGAAGACCAACACCTAGTCCGGCTGAGACATACAACCTTTTCCTGATGTCCTCGCTCACTCAATTGACACAATATAGCCAAGTGTACTTCTCTAGGGTGTTAAAGACTGAAAACAAAGGGAGTACATTGCTTCACATCAGCAGTAAGTGGTGAGAAAAGTCAACTTCAGCAAATGCTGAATTTCCCAGCCTATTAAATACTGTGCACCCTTTCCAGGTCCAGCCAGTGGCAGGGCTTAGTGCGTGTACCAAAGATGCAAAATGCACACACAGAGAATATAAGTACACACAATAAAACAAGGGGAAGTGCAAGGTCTTTACTGGCAGCCCCATTAACATAATCAGCACTTTCACAATGGAGAGCACCACAGAAAGCATCATCTTGCTCCTTATTTCCAGAGGATGAAGGTGAAAGCTCACAAGTACAACAGTCTTGATTCAAAAGGTAGCTGTCATTTCTGGATCATCTCTAAATTTCAGCATGGATTTGTCATTTTTGGCCTCACATTTTGATCTCACAGCTTTGGTCTCTACAGAAGTTGGTCTTCTACTTTCAGGATAATCCAGCTTGTTAAAATTTCTTAGAAAATATACCCGCACACTCATACAGCCAGTCTTCTCTGTCCCCTCCCTTCTCAGCTTTTCATACTTGCTCCTCCCACATCCACTTCAACTACACACCCCACTCCCCTTTCACCAGCATGTGGCTGTTCCTCTGAACATTCCAATAACTTTGGCATATCCTCACAGTCCCCTTTCAACATTCCACAATAAATTTCACACAATCCTTCAAGCTCTCAGATATAACATATATTTTCTGTTTCCAGTAAGGTTCAGCATAATCTTGCTTCCCTTTGTTCTCATCAGTTACAAGGTTCTAGTTGGATATCACAATGTCATACTGGAGTGGTTTTTTCTATGGCTTATCAGTCCACAATATGAACCCCTCTGTACTGTTTCCACTATCTACCATTGCTCAAGTTTGCATTTCTGAGTGTTTAAATTACTTCTTTTCCTGTCTCTTCTCTTTGTCTCTTAAGCTGAATAGCCATTGATCATACGTCTGCAACAGACCAGCTATCCTTGCATGCCTCTTATTGACACACTACAGTCTTCAATCAGCTGCCAGGCCAGAGCACAGCACATTACTTCAGCCTGTAAATGGTTGCTGTAACACCTGCCCAGCAGGTGGCTGAGGTTCTGGTTCATTAGAGTAGGACTTGCATACAGTTCCATGCAAGAGACTTCCTCCTGTACAGACTGAATATGATTCTAGGCTAAGACTGTAAAAGGAGATTTCTTGTGTTCTGGTAAGATTTGCAAACCAGGTGAGGACGTCACTGTCAGTAGAGGCCACTATGTGACCTTAGGCTTTTAAGGGTAGACCTCAGCTCTCCACAGATGAGATGTTGGCACACAGCACAGCTACAGAGCTGGTTTTGCAGAAAGCATTAATGAGATGTCTGATGTTACATTTATTACTTCAGAATAGATAACCTATCAAAGACAGAAGAAAATTCTGTGGAAAAGATTTGCTCTGTTTGATTCTGAGATTCTCAACACTGCCTTAAAAGCTACTCCCCAGAACAGTGAGTTTTGGCCCAATGCACTGACATAATTATACCTATTTCTATATCTCAGTGTCAGCAGAAAACATAAAACAACACAAAGAGTAATATTTCACAGATTGTTTCTTTGTTTCCTTTACCTTATGCTAATATGAAGCAACTAATCAGTTTCTAACATTCTCCTTCTTTTCCCAGCCCCGTAGTAGTATTTCACTTACTGGTAATGCTACCAATTCTATAGGCCACACATCCTGTGTTATTTTAATATATCTCCCCTTACTTTCTCTCACTCTTATTTATTTCTTTATATTTTTTTCTTTGGAAAAGTTGATTTGTCTAAGATACACTTTTATTTATTTATTTTAAAATAAATTAAAACTACATTAAGTATAAGAAAGAAATTTTAAAAGAAAAAAGATCCCTCTCAAAACTACAGTCCGATAGTCATTGGCTTTGGTTGAAATATTTTTGGTTAACTTCTGTTTTATCTCATTAAGCTGTTTTGTTTTTAAATGTATCATAATGATATAATTAGCACTTAATCAAATAAAGTGTCTACATCTTTCCATTCATTTTAAGAAAATAAAATCTACAAAAAACCTTTAAAAAATGTTTACAACTACAAAATTGAAGTAGTTGAATCTTCAGCTTTGTTAAGAAACAACTATCTTGTGACGCTATAATTTGTCAATCTATTTCAGGGTCATGAAATGTGTCTTAAGATTCTGATTTTTTTTCTGGAGGGTAAAGAAAACTGATAGTTAATATGTGATTTCCAGCACACACAATAAGTAAATGAACTGCATATTAGATGCAGTTATTTTTGTTTCATTTAGACAAATGCCATCTGAAGTATGCACTACCAAACAACAAATTATGAACTGAAATTCATATTATGCTTGATCACATGGGCACCTTCTTCGCATACCTTCCCAGGTCAATTTCATGGTGCCTTGGAAATGATCAAAACAAAAATGTTCTACTATTTCAGAAGTACAGTAATGGAAAACAATCAGATATCCTGAAATTTACACATTTTGAAGCATCATTGGGCACAGAGATAAATATGTCCCTTTCAATCAGTTTAGGGGAGCCTTCTGTTCTAGCAACTTAGAAACCTTCAGTAATTGTCATCTACTCTTCTTTCTGGAATCTTGCCTCATTTTCCTCTCTACAGCATGCAAAGAAGTGCAGGAAGGAAATTTGGGCTTCTAGAGGGGAGGGGAATTTCTTCAACTACAAGAAGCAAAAGAGATGATTGTTTGGGGTTAAACCTCAGGGAAAGATGCAGTAGGAAGAAAGGAACATCTCATCTGTTGCTAACACTTCTAGCCATCTCCTGGAACAAGCTGTTTCCCTCTCAGTTTGGCTTTTCCTTAGTCTAGGAGAGTTGTTCTGCCACTGAAGCAAGATTTAATTTTGTCTTCCTCACTACACAGCAAAGAAGGCTTGAGTCAGCTCTGACTCCCTTAGCAACATTTAGAGAGACTCTATTAACTTAAATGTCCAGTGAAAGAGTTTCATAAAGTTTGTCCTTAGAATTACTGTTTATGACCAACTCTTCTAGCATGATGGATCATCCGCTATGAAGTCTATCATAAAGAATCTATGTTTTTTTCTCCATTAACTATAAAATGGGTTATGGCAATCATTGCTGATTTCTGGTACATAAAATACCTATATGCAAGGGACATAATAACTATGAGTCAGGCATGATTGACTGCCTTCTCATTCTGTAAAACACTGAGCATATTTTCTCGTAGGGATGTATATCTAACTTGCTGATCAGATGTTACCAACCTAATCCCTCCTGTGGTCACTGTTTAGTCAAAAACATTATTTCACCAAATAAAGGTATGTAAATAGCATTTTTATTTAGGTCTAGGTCATGATCACTCTGCCTGCTTATGATCTAATGGTCTAATTCTGTTGGCTGTGAGTACATGCAGTCTGCACTGCAGTCTGCTTTTGTCCATCACAAATATATGACATAAAATAATCCCAAGACACTGAAACTACACAACACTGACTACTTTTTTTTTTTTATGACTGGAAATAAATGTGGAACCTATATTTTGGTTATTTTAGTGTCTCAGTCATCTTTTTCACCTAATTGTATTTTATACCAACCCTGGAATCAAGAGCACAAAAATATCATGGATAGGATGTTTTATTAGTTAATAGAGGGATACATAAGCATTAGATGAAGAATCTCTACCCAGATAAGACTGTTAGCATTATTTCAATCGAAGTGTTTTGTTTCAGCCCAAACCTGAATTTACAGACCCCATTTCACTTCCATTTTAATTCAGAGTGCTGAAAATGAGCTGTCTAGTAGCAGAGACTGCAGCAGAACACACTTTGTTCTGGAAAAGCCAGTTCTTAACAATCAGGCAGTGTTTTTAGCTCATCATGTAAAAGGCACTGAAACTACAGTCAAATTACTTGGATAAAATGACATGGTGAAATACTTAAATGTGAAGAAAAGATTATCCTGCCCTTATTTCTTGTAACGCTTGGTAGAATACACTCAAGCTGAGGTGAAATGGACAAGAAGCCATAAGAATTTGAGTTACTTCCTTACAGAGACTGCTATATAACCATTAAGACTAATTAGTTTAAATAACCAAATTGATATAGTAAGGTTGGAGGACTGGTCAGTTTTACAGAGACTTTCTTAAAACTGGTTAGATTAGAAGGTCAGCAGTTAAATATTATAGTAATGGATACCATGGAAAAACTGAGCCAGAGAATTTCTGAAATGATAAGAGATGGATTAATCTGGAATGCAGATTGGTGAAAGGGAACAGTGAGCCAGAAGAGCCCCAACCTGCTCTTATCACACTGGTGTTGATAGACAAGCCACATACAGCTAGAGTTTTCAATTTCCTTAGTGTCCAATGTTGTGCTATATTAAGTGACATGGGATTTTTTTTACTGTTAAATAAAGATTTATTCTTTAGACTTTGGGCTCCGGTCCGAAGAATTTGGTAAATTCAACTCATGGGATATTTTACGGGTATAAGTTTCTAATTATATAAATGTAATTTTCTAGTGGCAACCAGCTATTTTCATGATATTTTACATTGAAACAGTTTGCCATTATCTTTCTCTATCCCAAAATATACACCTTTGCAGTTTAAGAAAAGTGAAAGTGGAAAAAGTCCCTAATTTTTAAATTTCAAGCTCTAGATATCAAATTGTTATACTAACCCTGAAAACATGAGAACAATTAAAAGAAAAAACCTTACCAATCTTATTATTGACATTGTTTACCACACAAGAAACAGAATCTTTGTTGAATTGAGTTTTCCAGGTAAAGTTAATCATAAATAATTGTATTTTACTTATTGAGCTGTGTTTTCTTAAATGCCAGCCTAATTCCAGCATCAGTACAGGTATTTTTCAGGCATATAGATTTGGTTATAGATTCCAAAGTTTCTAAGTCCTCCAACTAAGTCCTTATTCAACAGCTGTGATTTATGTTGAGATTCTCCTCTGTTGGAGAACCACTCCAGATAACCAAGTCCAGCTAATTTTCATCCCTTTTGCACCACTCATGAAACACAAAGATCTCAGAACATCTGAAAATATGATTATTGTCCACTTGCTTGGCTTCCATCAGCCTTGGCTTCCTGTTAACTTGTGCCCATGCATTCCATTAGCTGCATATTATGAAACTATACATTTTAGCATTTCTCTTGCTACTGTTTTTCTGTCTACAGCTGGGACTACATTCTCTTTTTCAGGTTGTTGGTGTGTTTTACAATAAAGCAAACCACAATACTATCCCTCCTCTCTTCTTTTACTGTCAACTTATCTGTTATGACTTTTGGTTTTTTACTTCATGTCTTAGTTTTCTATAAGGTCTTGGCAAGTGTTTCACAGAATGTAGATGAAAGGTGGCATGTAATGTACACATTCTGTCAACACTAATAGATGAGTAGTCCTGGTCCTAAAGGAAAATATAAAAATATTTAAATGGACACCGATGTTCTGTCAGCACTACTCTTTCTGATCTGAACAAGAAGAAGTGAGTTTTTCAGTCAGATAAGAGAGCTTAATATTCTTCTGTCACTGAAATACAAACACATAGTTCATTTGCTTATTGGGAATCATTACCAAAGACCATCAATCATTAGTAACTCTCAATGACAACTGTTGGAGAAGGGATTCAGATCTCTAAGTCACAATAAAAATTTCTCAGCCAAAACATTGTCTTTTGCCTAAGAATTCAAGCCTTCCAGAACATGTCCACCACCTCAGTTAAAAAAAAAAACCAAAAACATTCCTTTTCTAGTACATGAAGTTTCTCGATAAAAACCTGATCTAATAATATCATGTAGCAGATTCCACAGTCCATAGGCAGTCCTGTTGATGAGGGCCAATATGAGGTTTTACACATGACTGCATAATCAAAAGCAAGGCTTGCTGGGGAAGGTAGGGAGGATGACATTTTGATTGTATGAGAGCTGTAATTTTTCATAAACTTGACAGATAGGAGAAGGGAGATATGAGAAATGGAAGTTAGGCTGATATGGCAACATCTGGAATACAGAGTCAGAAGCCTTTGGATGAGATTTCCACCTCAAATAAAAGTAAGAGGGCTGAATAAATCAAATACACACTGTTTAGAACTAGCAGGGACACTGTAATCTTTTCCTTCCACAGCTTACTTGTCCTTTATGAACATGAATTAAACGACCTAAGGCGATATGAAGAAACTGTGTGAGATAACCCAAAAAATCCCCTAACATTTCCAGATTCAGTAAGGTAGTTTTTGATAAGAGCTTTCGAGCTAGATGTATACAAACAAGCAGCAAATATTGCCTCTAGCACTACATAATTGTTCTGACTAGCTCTACACCTACTCATTCCTAGCAACTCCAGGGCCTTCTTTTATATGTGAAATTTAATGCAACAGGCATTAGTGCTGTTTAGCATTCAGGAATCAAGGAGCAAACTTTTCTAATCAAGGAATTATGCTTCCAAACTGAAGACAAGAAACTATGGGAGGACTACAAATGAACAAAAGTTTACTGATATCATGAAGAGTGTGAACTAGTCTGGCTGCTTGGGCATGGAAGCTAGAAATCAAGGATTTTAGAAGGATCTCAACCACCCTCCAATCTAGAGGGATTATACAGTTTAGCATAAATGAGGTAGAATATCCCATAAGAACAGTGAAATCAAAATCATTTCACCGTATCAGCACAGTCGTCTCAGTTGAGTGACCTTTTTCCTTAAAACACTGATATGAATTGCTCTAAAAAATAGATTAAATAAATAATCACATCCTCCCTAATCTTTTCATGTTCAGTATTAGCAACATTCCATAGTAATTAAAAAGGTGAAAACTAGAGCATGATCTATTTTTTTAGAAGGCTCCTTATGTCATAGTACCACATGAGGTGTTGAGGTCCCTAAGTAGCAGACACCAAAGCACAACCTGGAATGTAGCTGTGTAAACTCCCCATCTCATATCTGAAGTAATGGGCCTGCCTCTGGGCAAGGCTTCCTCCCTCAAGCATACCACCACTGTCATTTTTAGCTTCTGATGTTTGACTTCTGAATATTTCTGTTAGTACAAACAAAACCAGTTCATATCTGTCTGTAGTTGAAGTTTGTATCTAAATGTAAATATGTCCTTAAACTAGGTGGGATCCATAGAGATTAAATGCAGAAGGAACTGTTTAGTCAGCTAGTCTGGTAAACTCTTGTATTTCATACAGTTACCTTTTGCATATTTGAGGGATAATAGGTATGCCACACTGTCAGGAAACACAGAGCAACTAAAGTGATTATGTGCATATGTCTCTGCAGTTACAGGCAGTGGAATCAAATGGAAACAGAAGAACTAGGTAGTAGGGTTTGTAAAACCCTTTTTTCCTAAACTCTGATATGGGTTTGCATAAAATTTTGATATAAAATTTCATTACAATTTTTATTTCTCATGCATATGAAAATATGGTAGAACATGTGTTCTTCTGGTGGCAATCATCTTCAAAAGCCTGGACCCTTTGGTCTCATTGGCAAAACATTTACACAGCCTCCAAGGGAAGCAAAATACAATAGGGGACCCTAATGTTTTAATTGTTCCTAGACACATTTTTTGCTCAATCTCTTTCTGGCTAAAAGAGACACAGTTTAAACCAGTTTGAGCATTTCAATTAACTGTAGGGTTAATGGCTATTTCTATCACTAGTATATTAGGTAGCATCCTGTATCTTACAATCAAGACTATTTTGTGAATTCTCTTTAGATTAATATAATTCCAGAATAATTCTTTTCACTGGGTAGAAAAATCTCCAGCTATTTTTTTCATCTAACTGCCAATAAAACATTAAAAATCTGTAAGGGTAAGTGTAGCTTGCTTCCCTCTAATTTACACAGAGGAATTAATCAAAGGCAGGCCGAGTGCTTCTTGTGTTGCTCAAGAAAAAATTCTTCAGCAACACAAGATTAGATTCAGTGGGATTGAGGATCCAGGGGTGACTTTAACTGAAATATTTCACATCTTTAGTCAGTAATGTGTTCTTTAGGGATCTTGGGAAAAAAAATAAATCAATGGAATTATTTCACTTAGAAAAGCACCTGCTGTGCAAAAAAAAAAAAAAAAAGAAAAAATTTAATATTTATTAATGCAATACCAAAGCATTGCAGTCTTTTTGCCACGATACATTATGGTGGCTCTAGCACTGGTTACAGCTTCACATGTCAGAATTGTTCACGCTAGGGAACACCTATGGAGGTTTCACCATGAAAGCAAAAGACCTGGGGAGGTGCTCAGGGGATTTTTAGTGGGCTTCTGCCATTTATGAATGTGTTTTTAAACCAGCCCAAGGTGACAATCACAGAAAGTTGTTGCCACCTGCTGACTGCTGAGTAGAGAGCATACAAGGAATTTGGTCTGCCCAGGGCAGTTCCAGCTGTGTGGCCACCTCGGTGTCAGCTGGAAATCAGGGCATCCACTGCCACCAGCAGCTATGTCCAAAAGGCTGAGATCTGCACGGCAGGCTGTGGTCACCCCAGAACAGGCAGCACAGCAGTAGCCTGTTAGAATGCCCAGACTCGCTGCTAAAGCTGATCTCCCCAATGCGACAGCAAAATTTCCCCACCTATCTTTCTGAATGTTGACCAGCAGTCAAGTCAGGAAGGAGGGAAGGAAGGAAGAAAAGAAAAGAAATGGAGGAGAAAACAATAATTACTGACAGAAACAAAGACATCACATTTAAAGTTTGCTGAGAAAACAAAATCAAGAAATGCCAGGACACAGTCCCAGGCACCATGACTTTATTTATCTGTACAGCTCAATTTCTTGGACAGACTCTGGAATACTTCTGGCTGGTTGCAAGGAACTTTCCCTCAATAGGTATTGTTCATGTGTTAGCATCATCCAGAGCCCACAACAGTTTGGATATGAAAGCCTGATTTTAGGTTCTGAGGTAGTATTTATTGATATTGACACATTTAACCTGTTTCTTTTGGTGTAAGGGCAAGAATTAGCCATAATGCTCTCTAACCTTGCAGGTCAGTAAAAACCTTCTAATCTCCATATATATTAGCACTGACATAATCAATATCTGCAGCAAATTAGTGTAAACTTATTTACATCCTGTTCTGTCCATCACACATAATGTTATACAGACTAAAGATTTCAAATGTGTTATAATGTGTGATAACAGTTCTCGAGGTGTTTGGCTGACCTTCTTGATAAAAAATATGTGTTGCAAAAGCTTTCAAAATATCATTTCTAGCCAAGTTGTTTAAAAAGTTACCTTGAAAGAAATGATCATATTTCATGAGATGGTTTTCCATTTTTCTTTACTTTATACACGTGCTCACATAAAATGAATTTCAAAAATGCATTTATTATGAAACATAAAGGTTAATTCTTCATGAATTTCTACAGAGGAATACCTGCATACTTATCTCACATAAAGAAAGGTACATAGGACCTAATTATTGAATAATCTTCCATGGTTGAAAGAATAAATAGAGTTTAAAAATATAAGGCAGGGAAATTGAAAAAATATGAACAAATATGTATTTATGGATACCTCACAGGATTCTAATATCAGCAAACAAATGAAACTAATCTTAAATTACCTGATTCACTGCACATCATTGCCCTGTCTGTAACAAGTACTACCTAAATGTTTATTGAGTATAACTTTAGTTCCTATAGTTCTTTGATAACTTTTTGTCTGGTATTCTCTTTTAAATAAGTCTAACAGAAAGGGAAATCAGTTGAGGAAAAAAGAGTTCATTTTTGTTGATACTAACTACCAAAAGCATTCAGATCTGAATAACCACATTGAATTTAACTTGAATACATATGCACTGGTTTAGTTAAATGGAGAGAACATGCTGAAATTTCCAGACATGCACCTTTGCTCATTTCAGGAAATGTAGCTTAATCAGTGTGACTAATTAAGACCTTGGTGCTTTGCATACATTGTATGATGGAATTTTCCTTCCAACTGCAATTTGAAAATAAACATTATCCCCATAAAAGTGATTTCATCTTTAGCCTGGAAAGAAGCATAGGAACACTGGTTTGTGATGTAAGACCTTGTAGTCCCCAGAGAAATAGGCATTATCAGAGACAAGTCCTCCTTAAGATGGAATGACCTTTAATAAATGTTGAACTGTCTACTATCTCTCTCCATCCCATCACAGAAGCAGAGACACCTAGGGCTATAATCATTTACTTAATGTAGACATCTCGAGTACAAATCAATTGCTCACTCACATCTTGTAACCACTGCAACTGCACTGCCAGTGTCCTATTTGATCCAGTCTGTGATTGCTCCTCAGGAAGGGCAGATGTGCCACAGGTATTGTCTGTTTCAGTCCTGCAATGACATCCTAGAGATCCACAGACATTTTCAGATGACACTAGAAATTGCTGTGTACACAAAGACCTACTCAATTTGGCTGACCAAATGGGAGTTTACTTTAGGATGAGCTGAAAAGATCTAAAAACTGAGTTGATCATGGGCTGACTTCACTTCCCTAAATATAAACTGGAAAAATGAACTGTGTGAAATCCCAGGATACTTCACTAATATGCCGGTTCTAGTATGTTTTGTTCATCATGTAAAATAATAATAATTGAGTTTGCATTACTTTTTTTTTTTTTTAAGCTGTTCAAGCTTAAAGTTTTGCAACTTCTTAGTTTTTAGGTTTTAATTTTATTTTTTTTTTTTTTCTAGGCACGATGGTCTGGCAGATACATGTACTAACACATCTGCTCGGATCGACACGCTACAATTCTCTCTAAGGATCAGATCTCTCCTGACACCATAGCTGTCTTTGCAATATAGTCTTTGTGCCTATAATGTTACATAAAATGTTACAGCTCATCCAGCTGGGGTGATAACAGCTCACATACATACAGCTAAACACTTCCAGCTTCCCAGGAAAAGCTGGTTGTGTACAAGTTGCTTAATGAGAACAACCCTGGCCCAAGCTTAATCTCAGTAACCTGTAGCAAACAGTATGGATTTTCTAGTCCTACAACCTTGGTACCAGACCCTGGTACTGTGTAATTTACTGGGACAGCTATATTCAGAGAACGAGTGGGAACTGGAAGAAGTGCCTTGCTGTATCAGAGTGTGGGTCCATGAGCCCAGTATTACTTCTCCAGCAGAGAGAGCAGAAAATATTAAAGTACAGGCTTGACTACTTTCTATATCCCAAATCCCTCATATTCTCCAATACTCAAAATTGTTTTATTAGCTTTTATTACCATTTTGGAGCAGCTTCTAGAGTGTTTCAGACATCTTCCTTTTCAGAAGACTGCTTTATGTTGTTGTTTTGTTTTTATTAATTCCCTCATTTTTATGTTGTTCTATGTCTCAAATATTCAATAATCATGTCAATATTTGGTCCATTCCCTCCTAAGACAGTATTCAATCAAATTCCTTAGTGATCACTACTAAGGAGCACTTCCCCCATTTATTCTTCTTGAATCAGGTCCTGTGTCCCAAGATAGACCTTTTCTTCTGGGGTCTGAATCAAGATTTTCCAGGAAGCAGTGACTTATTGCATTCATCTATTTCTGATGAGGTTCTGATCCAGTCAATACACGGGTAGTTTAAATCACTGACTATCAGCAGCTATGTTAAAGCTGCAGCTACTCTCCTGTTATTTAACACATCTTGATCTCTATCAAGTTACTGTACAAGAAGAGCACTACGTTTTTACTGTTGGAATATGGGATTTCCATCTGCCAGTAATTTCCTGTATTCCCACAATATTTTGTGCTGCAACACCTTATACTATCTTTCGTGTACGGTGCCTGTACATCTCAGTCTGTCATGCCTGGAAAGCTAGCGCCAGCATCTCCTACAGAGTTCTACAAGGTCCCTGAGATATTTAAATCAGTATTGTCATTTGAGGCCAAGCCCTCATTTCCTCATCTTATTCTTAGGATTCCAGATTGGTGTAGAAGCACTTAGAAGCCTTGCCCTTGCACTGTCACTCAATACCACGTGCCAGTCAACTGGCACTGTAGGAGGTGTCATTTGCCTTCCATATTTATTATGATTGTGCTGTTTATTTCCCTCTTGGTCCTTTCAGAGAACATAGAACTCTAATCTTGTTCCCCTTCCCCTCTGTTTTATGGAAATAAAAACAGACAAACTTCACCTTGAACTGTGTATTTCTACATAGAGTTTTCTATGCTGAATTTAAAGAATTCATATCTAAGAAATTCTTTTGGATGAAGGTCTTAAAGCATCATGATTAAACCAATTTATCAATCATACTAATGTTACTCCTCAGAGATATTTAGAAAGAAATTTTCAGGTTTTAGTTTGTCCTTTTCTTTTGGAGGTTAGAAGAGTAAGCCTTTTCCCTGATGCTTTCAAAGATAATAAAACCTATTTATTTAATGTGGGCATTGTTTTAAAATCCTTCATAAAAACTTTCACATAAGGCATATTAGTTCACTGTTGCTTTAATGTTTGGTTTAATTTGGGTTTTTTTAAAAAAAAAAGAAAGCCCATTTTGTTCAGCCTCATTTGAAGCTGAATAACAAGAGAACAGCCAGAGTGACTGAGGCCTGAATTCTGCCACTCCTGTTGAATGAGGTTTTCTATTTATTACTCATATTGAAATCAGTGGGTCTACTCCCCCATCCCCCCCCAAAATACACTTCAAATTACATATATATATTATGTTTTTTAAATATTTCTCCAAGCAGGGAAGTCTGAAAAATATGAGCTGAAAAGTGACATTTTCCATCTCAGCTGCACAACTCAGTGAAAGACAGTAGAGTTCACCTACGAGAATCCCTCTTTTTTTAAAAACTCTTTCCTAAGCCCTCCAGCATATTAAGTGCACTGGTCTTGGAACCTGTTAAAATTTTGACTACTGATCTCTACTTAGTGATGTGATTGGAGTTGAAACTGAATGAATGATTTCATGTTCAAAGACCTGAGAGAATTGACATGGATGAACATTAGTTCTTGTACTCACACAAATAGTTGCAATTTCTTTGTTTTCACTCTTTTCTATTCTGACAGACATTTAGCCCTTGGGGTCCACTATTATGTGCAGAGTGAGTGGTTTAGCTTTGTTTCCATTAGTAGGAGAGACAAGAGACTGACACTGTGCAGAGAAGAAAGGCAATACTGAGGTGGATGTTCAAAACAAATCCAATTTCAAAGGCCTGTGGTGCTGAAATGGAAAAGCCTGTGTGTGTGTTTGTGTATATGTGTGTGTGGTGGCAAATGTGTGTTCCATTGCAATATGAGGTAAAAGGTATTTCAAGTGCTCCCTGAATGACAATGAAGTATAGGAAAGCAATGACATTCTAATCATTGCTGCAAATGTCAGTGCAAGAAGCCCGTGGGTTGTGGGTCCCCAGTGCACAGGTTAACAGCTTTACAGTAAAATCACTAGGGATCAATTAAAAGGAAACTGTTTGTAACCTTCATGCACTCTATTGCTGAAATGCCTGAGAAGAAAAGGTCTAATTATAGTCCTAACCTTTCCCAGTGGGCCATGAATGAGCCTCCCAACGGTCCATGAATGAGCTTCCAAATACGGCATGGAATAAGAAGGTAAAAAAAGCCATGGTGTGTTATTTTCACATGTTTAGGGTTTCTTATGCAAGGCACTCAATAACACAGCTGGTGACCAAGCCAACTGAGCTGAAATGAATGAATACACTGTAATATTAACTACTGAAAAGAAAAAAAAAAAAAAACCAAAACCAAAGTGTGATAGGAATTCAAGTTTAAGAGACAGAAAGACAGAAATCGATGTCAACCTGAAAAGAACTTTTAGATGTAAAAGCACAAATTGCATAAAATTATTCTGCTATATAACTTCTGTGGAACTTTCTGCATATTAATTTTACTCAGTATCATGCTTCATTTTAGCAATGTTTCAAGCCAATGTGAAAAAAGGAGAGAAGAGAATGAAGACTTATCCAGCAAAGGAACATATTACAAGATTTTTACCTAGTAACTGTCTGAGGTGGCAAAAATGCCCCAACCTAATTTGCTTTCATCCATTTGCAATCTCAAAAATCATTTTGCAGTCAGGCTAGATGGCAGAAAAGGAGGGGCCTAGTGAGGACACATTCTTCATTTGGCCAAGCATGGCAATATCTTGAAGCTGATTTTCATGCAGACAAAATCCAGAGGGACAAATGTGCCTAGATCTATCAGCCTAGCAAAACCAAGCATAAATAGACTTATGAAAAATAGACGCGGTAATGAAACACATAATGACAATAAACCACTGCGTGCTATACATACCATACCACACAATTCACTCAGTATCAAGCCTTTGGGTATGTGTCTCTCCTTTCCTTGGCCATCCTCTGGGGTATCTCTCTTCCACCCGAGCAGCCAGCAGAGCTAATGGGGACAGGAGGGGCACTGTTCTAATTCTCTGGTCCAGGAAGACTGGGAGTTGAGAAGAGCACCCTCCATGTGCAGGTTTAAGCTCCAGTCTTTCTCTATTAACATCATGACACAATGTGCGATTCTGAGATAGGAAAAAAAAATACCATATCCTCATGGGACCTCAAAGACTTTTACCTCAGGTGCTGGCACATTGACTTGTTTTGTGAAGCTATGAGTTTATTTTTAAACAGTATCGACAGGAAACAGCAGATGGCCAAATTGCTTGCAAATGCTTTTATATTATGGTTTATATTCACCAAGACACTTCCACACTGACATGAGCAATGTCATTTTCTAGTAATGTTTGGAATTAGTCCCTTGGGTCACCAATTCCCAGGCATTACCAGATGATAACTCTAAAACTGTGATTACTTAAATATTTTCAAATCCTGAAGTACTTATAAGGATACAATTTGCAGCCAAGGGAGCCTTGTTACAGTGTTGCTATCCATACAAATATCACTAGTCCTGTTTCATGTCTCTATCATGTACCCCCTGGTAAAAGAGTTGATAACTGGAAAGGAAAAATTTCTTTAGGCTGAAGCATGTTTTATAAGATCTTCATTAAATGTGGTTTCTCATTTCCCTTTAAAAGAAAAAGACACTCATTTTTAAAAGAAACCAGTCATATTTAAACTAAAGCAGATGAGTTGGAATTTCTTATACAGTGTCTTAGAATATTTTTGACCTTGGAAAAGAGAATAACACACCTTTTGACACCACACAAGTATCAAAATATGCATAAGGGAATTAGATATTCAAAACCTGCTAACATTCAATTGTCTCCAGCTCCTCCATAAAACTTCACTGCTGTTAATTCCACAGGTTTTATAGATTCATGCTGAGTATTTTATTTGCAAATCATAAACTATTTTCAGTCATCTTCCTATGTAATTCTTAACTATATCTAAATATTATCCTATTCACATTGTCTGAAAATATATAACATAATGAGATAACATACAACTGAAAACTCACAAGTGTATATTTATTGGTAACATTTTGCTTCAAACTTTTTACATCATTAATTGCATTTTCCAGTATTAGTTCTACCATTTTGCTGCTTTAAGTAGTTTAGGTTATTTTTTATAAGTAATGTGGCCATGTTCTAATCTATTAGAAGGAGAAAATATATTAGGTGGAAGAATATTTACTTACCTTCTATATATAATTTATTACGACAATATAAAAAATTCAAGTCAACTACATTTTAAGAGGATTTTGTCTTAAGCATTGATCTTGATACCTATTCAGTAAATTTCTGGTAATCTGAATGGCTTCAGTGCTTTAGACTTTTATGTCTAGAGTAATGCATTACAGAATCATTTCCCAAAACAGAATGCTTCAAATAAACAGAAGAAAGAGAAGTATGTAAGAACAAAAAGAATCATACATTAAGTAAGCTGCTTGAACCATTAATAGCATGAGTAGTGATATCAGAATTTTTGATAGAGTACACGAAACACCTAAAATTCAAAGTCTGAATATGGACAATATCCATAAACAAAAATTTAAATAATTACAAACTCTTACAATGCACCTTCATTAAGCAAAAATTAAAAAAATTACAAGCCAGATTGAGTGACATCACTGAAAAGAGGTAAGTAAAATATTCCTAACTTCCTGGTAATAAAATTCTGAAAATAATATCAACAGTTATATCAATAAACCAGCCATGATATATTGAATAATGTCTAGATTATAATGTGGAACAGTCATTTATCACATCTGTAGCAATGCCAGTGCTGATACATCTGAAAAGATTCTAGTTTCAAATGTTAATAACATTCTTCTGAGAATTTACCAGAGTAATTCTAAATTTTTTCTCAATACCTCATTTTACCAAAGCCGAAACACTGTGTTGAACATATGTTTTTAAAAATCATTTCACTTAGAGGTTTTTTTGAGATTTCTGATACCTACATTTTATCTAGTATGCATGTTGGTTTGTCTTGGGGTGGTTTTATTCAGTTGGTTGGTTGTTTTGGGGGGGTTTTCCTTTACAAGGCCTGGGATGTCTTGGCATTTCTTTCAAACTCCAGAAAACAGCAGCAATATGGAAGTGACATCTCCTAGAGAAGTCTGGCTCCTGTTTCCAAATTTATATTTGAAAGGTGGACTTGAGAAGGCTTTCTCAAGAACCCTGTCTGAATCAAAAATATCTAGATATATCACAAAATAATATTGTTTCTGTAAGTGGCAGCACAAATCTCTTCAAGCTGAAAGCTCAAAATTTTCTTGTCTTGATGACCACCTAAAGGGTGGTGTTCTACTCTACAACTCCCTTCATTCCCTCCAGGGAGCTGAAGCCCTTTAAACATTTTAATTTTGATCCTGTCTTCTATGGTCAGTGTAAGAATAATATACCTCACCTGTGCTTTGTATCATCTTTCTGCCCCAGCCTCTGTACTACAGTACTACGTAAACAAACCATAAGCTGTGGGGAAGGATTTAGCTAAATGTCATTAAACTTAGAAGAAATTTCATTGTAACTCCCTCCTGATATAGGATGTCCTTGACTGTATTTATCTGTTCCGGAAATGAGCAGTACAGAAAATAATTCATTAAAAAGTGATAAACTGCATTATCCTTCAGCAGTTGATAAATGCCATGACTCCCAGCTGATTGTAGCATATCTAGAATGGAGTGTGGGGGTGTGGGCTGTGAATATCTTCGTTATTCATTCTGAGATTTATAAAATGCCTACAGCCACAATAGTGAGGCTTTATATGCAAAAATTAAAGGCATAAATTTCATACACAGTCCACAGTGGGATGTGCTACCTAAAATGACTGCTGCTTCTGCAGCTAGAAATTCATTGACAATCCAAGCAGGGAAATAATGTAAGATGGAAAAGGGACCAACTGACTGAAAAACAGAATCAAGTATCTAAAATTCCTCTCAAAAGGATTATCCATGGTAGTATAGCTTTTATTATGTACCAGGCTCAGGAACTAGCTGAGCTGAAGTCCTACTTTAGAATGACAGAAGTAGATTAGGGTGACTAAATGTTACTCAAGGTTCTTTGCACAGGAGGTTTATACTAATCATACTCCACAACTGATTAATTGCTGCATCACTTGAAACACTATTTTCTCAAGTTTCTACCATAAAAGAATGGACTAGGCAGAAGTGGAGGTCTCAGGCACTGGAGAGTCAGGAAGGAAAATGGGACAGCCAGGAGTACAAAATGTTACGAGCAACAAGAATATCCATAAAAAGAGAACCTTGTAAAGTGTGTGGGAGAAGTGAGGCAGGACACAATGAGTGACAAATAAAATATAGAAGAGAGACAGATGGGATATGGGTGGTATAAACACACTGACTGCCGAGCAGTCAAACATGGGAGATGCAATGTCAAAAACAAATGTAATGGAAGGCGAGGATGGTAATGGAGAGACACTAAAATGAATCTATAAGATATCCTGTGGATATAATGAGTGGAAGGGGGGAGGTAGACATCAAAAAGAGGAATTTCCCCCTAGCTTTGTCAGTAGAAGAAGTGTGACCTCTAGAAAATGTCAGAATCTATATATATAAAAGACCTAACATCCCACAGATGCCTTATGAATAGTATTCAGGGCATTTCATCTCTGTGGTTTTATTTTTAATTCTTATCCTGATATTTTGAGGACTCTACAGGTAGCTTCAGCCAACTAATAACCTAATCTGAGAAACTGAACATGCTTTTGGGCAATGGACAAGTACAGAGACTCCAAAGAAATCTGGTACAGTGCTGAAAACAATTTAGTCTTTCTTAAATAATACCTGAAAGTATTCATTCACTCACTCTTGCACATTATTTATTTAGGAGATTTACCTTACCAGAAGCCTTTACAGGATCAACCCAAAGCCTCCTGGATTCAAGCTAAGCTATATCATCTCGATGTTAAAAAGTAAAAGGAGACTAGAGCAGCAGACCTAGGCATGAGCTCTTGGCAAAAATTCATTTCTTAACAGGAATAATATGTCTGCTGTATTCCTGCCTGCCTGTCATCTGAGTCAAAGTGAGCAACTGGCAGTGCTCCTCCAAAACAGAAAGTAACATTTAAAGCTAAAGAATTCACGTTTCTTTAAAGAAAATAAATGACTTAACAACTATTCAAAATTAGTGTTACAACATGCATTGTATATGAACCAAGGAATCAATCAAACCATATTTCCAGCTGATCTGTCACACATCTATTCCTTATTGCAATACCACATCTTATGCTAACACCTTAGTGCATTACTTCCAGATGCTTCTCATATCTTTTTTTTGTTTGTTTGTTTCCTGTGCCTCTCAGAACTCTTTTCCCGTTTCCTCCCATGTGCACTACCTATGTTTTGTCTTCTATCTGGACAAGAGAGAATATCCACTACAGATAATCAGGTGCTATGTGTATCCCAAATGATCAGCTAATGTATACAGGTTAACTAACAAGGGATTTGCTGAGTTATAATGGATAATGATTGAATTCATCCTGTCAATCCCACAGGGAGGTACAATAAAAGAACATAACGTTTTTTCAGGTACCTAACACAAGTTTCAGTGTCATAAAAAGACTTCTAAATTTAGATATTCATATTTAGCTATCTAAGGAAATATGGTATCTCTCATCTCCAATTTTATTCAATGGAGATCTTGTCTAATATGTCAGCTGAGCCTAAGGAATGATCCAGATGACAAATCTGCATCTGAGGACACCAATCCCCTCCCTGGGCTTTGTTAACTGAAGTGCCTCAGATCATAATTCTGTGGTCAGTAGACCACCACTATTTGAGAAGCACTTGGTCACCACCATTTGGGTTAGGCAAACTGGACACAGGACCTAGGAGAGACAATTGTTTTGTGACATGAGAAAACCAGGCTGGATGTATGTAAGTTTATGCCAAAAGGCACTGACCAGTTGTGCAGGCAACTGAATTGAGACTAGGTCTACACCAATTGTACCAGGAATCTAGACACTTACTCTTTGTAGGTGTCAACTAACCTAACACAATTTTATTTACATAGTTAACCTCTAACTGAATGTTTCTTTTAATGTCCTTGAAAATTTGACAGGTTTGGCTAGATTGATGAAGGCATCCCTGCAGAGAATATCTGATGGCATAAAACCAGTGTAAAGCTTTGGTTTCCAAGGTCTGAAAAACAACCTGCATAGAAAATACTCAGAATAAGAAAATGTCAGAATTTGAGTTGCCTTCATCTATCTCCCTCATGTGAATACATGATGGTATATTTTTTAATTACATAGTCACATATTTTTTCCCAGAGGATCTCTACTTCATTCAGTGTGCAGATGAAACATTGCTCATTTAATGAGCAGCAGTTCAGTATTTTGTTTTCTCCTTATTCTTCACTGTGCAGCTCTAGGCCTTATTTATTGCACACAATTATAACACTGCTCAGAAGACAGAGTTATTAATTTCCTCATGGGCTTTTCTGTGTAACTCATCTCTATAATGCATTCATTTTCACAGTACCCTTTCAAAATACTTCCTCTATTCACAGCTGAGATGCTACTCTTGGAGAGATTAAAGTCCACAGTATCCACAGATATGAAGTGGCCAATTTGAGTCACTAGACAAATTATTTTTTTCAAGGACTTAACATTGCTTCACATTTATAGGCTCTGTACACACCCCTGTTGGTATCATCCTTTCACAGAGTGCTCATCATTCCTGCAAATCAGATGCCAGGAATTAGCTAAGTAATTGCAAATAAAATAAAATCAGTAAACAATCATAAAAGAAAAATAGCTTGTGTACCTTGATTAGCATTATAGGTTTCTTGACAAATCTACTTCAATTTTCCATTGATCTTCTTCACCAGCTTGCTTATTCTCTGTCCCACTTTCCTTCGTTATTCTTAGTTTTCCTCCTGACTTTCCATTCAACTTCAGTCTCTTAAAGGAAACACACAGCAGCAGAAGTCACTAAAGACTTCTCAAAACCTTGGTAAAACTTAATTTTTTTCTTCAATGCCTAAAAAGGCTGTCTGTAGAAGAACCTGGACACAGACAGGAAAAGTCTCAGAGATACAGGGTTCCTGGTGCTGTCTCTGGCATGCTGAAGGGGTGTGAGTGTGGGTGTGTGGGTGTGTGTAGAGACATGAAGTACTATTAGATTTTCTCTCATCTTTAGCACTTCACCCTAGCAGGTGCCATAGGAATTTGGCAAAGCAAAATGACAATGACTGCTTGGCTGTCTCCAGCTGTCTAATTCCCTGAACAAATGTGTATTTGCTCTACGCATGTAGATGTTCTTGAGAAGCCCAATCCAGTCTTTTGTTTCTTCAGCTCTCCCACTTCTTTTTGTCTTTTCTACCCTCCTCACTTACAGAAGAATGGCTTATTGCTATCACCAAGGCAACCAAACACAAGACTGGACTCTTTTCAGCACAGTCTACATCTATCATGCAACTCCCATGACATTTCAACTGAGCAATATTTAAACCATGCTAAGAAATCAAGGACCATTTGGTGTCATTCCCATGAAGCTGGTGTAAGAGGATATTGATTTTGCAATTTGATACTGATAACCCTCAGCACTTTCCATCTCTACAAGCCATGGATATCTGCCCCGCATCTCAAACAGCTGCCTCTTGTTTCAGGCTCCTTCACAAAGAACTATCTGTTTCCTTTGGCACCATCCTTTCTCCAGCTTTGGCAAGATCCATTAAATATGAAGCTTAATATTATGAACATCATATCAAATGGCAGCTCACTTAGGCTTCTTCCAAAAAACAGAGATATCCTCAGAAAAATACAAATCCTGAGAGTCTTCAATGGAGTATCTCTAGGGACACTTCAAATAGTGGAGCACTGCACATTTTTTTCAAGAAAAAAAAAAAAGAAAGTTCTCCATATAAAGAGACAATTCTGACAGGATTGCAAACATAGCATTCTAGCATAACAATCTTTGCTGTAATGTAGAAAATATTGCAGAATAGAAATGAGATTTCATTAGAAGTGAGAGTGACTAACAGTTTCCATGACTCTATGCTAGCTAAAGCCTGGTAGATAAAGTCTCAGAAATAAAAGCCTTCAAACTGAGAGGATGTTGAAAAGAAACTATAAGAAGCAGCTTCCTACAGTGAATATAAATAATGAATGCTGATTAAATAATATGTTAAAAAAATAATGAGTAAAGGTAAAAGAAGACATCGGTTATATCAAATATGACGAGAAACATTTAATTTAGTTGTTTAGAAGCTTATGCAACCAGTACAAAAGTTTCCAGACTGAGAAACAAAAGCTCTGGAAGAACAAATATCTATTGACACAGGAGTTACTGAGTTCATTTTATCCTGGTGGTGTTCATTTCATTCTGCTGGTGTTGATCTGTGTTAATACCTTGTGAGAACAGATTCCTTGTTAGTTTTTGCTGGAAAATGAGAAAATCCTGATTAAGTAAATGACTGAAAGATTATGTCTATGTTCTTAAAAAAATGGAGGAGAGGTAGGGAAAGGGAAGGGAAAGGGGAAGGGGAAGAGGGGAAAGAAGGAGAAAAAAGAAAATAAGGGGAAAAAAGGGGAAAAAGGAGGAAAAAGAAAAAACTGAACAGGAAGTGAAGGCAAAAAGGAAAAAGGGAAAGAAGGAAAGAAAATTCGACCATCAAATTGTATTTTACAAAAAAACAACACTGTGACAACAAAAGCAACCAAGTCCAGTCCAGTAATCATTTAAATCAGCAGACAAACTTCCTTATTTTGTCACAGACTTTGAACTGAGGAGAACAGCCAAAAGTGCTACAACACTCCAGAAATAAAGGTCCTGTGAAAGGGAACTAAAAGGCAAGTGAATTGCACTTGGTGGAACATGACTTCTAAAGCAATTTATTTAAAGGACTGAGATTCCATAAGTGAAATATTTGCAGTCAAGGAATCAAATCATCTGGGCCTTGTGACCAAACAGTCCCAAATCTGAACCATCATAGGGCTGTTTCTTCACTCAGCTGTGCAAATTCTTCCAGTTCTGATTACACCAGCTCAGCCTTTTGGGGAATATTTTCTAGTCGATCCACACCAAATTTTCAAAATGGCCAGCAGCCAGTGAATTTCCCATTACAACTGAATAAAGGAAGTTTGAAACCTTCAACAAATTGCTTTATGCAAGGTGAAAAATACTGACACTGAAACTGAATCATTTGGCGAGCTACCAAACATCCTCACTGTTGATAACAGGAAAGACACGGTTACCTTCTCTATGCTTTATTTTGCCTGCTCTTTTAAAGTATTTTGACCTTGATTGATCCTCCCCTGCTATTGGAAAAAGGTACTCCAGTTTGATCATTAATCTCATAATGCAAACTGTTGAGCAGCACTGAAATTATTTGATAATTTGCATAATGTTTTTAGTTTGCTGGTGAAAGAAGTTAACTTAAGAGGGCATATCTGAAAACACCACTGCTCTGCCCAGCTGCCATAAAATACATCAGCTTATCAAGCAAGTCAGGGTGCAGTTGGCCCTTCTGCTTTTTAAGGAATATAATTATGGTGCCATTGATTGCACACATGGCAGCACAAAACTGTTAAGGAGAGGCAGACCATTTGGGATAAATGGCAAGCTTGTCTGCTACTTGCACCTTTAAAGTTGGAAAGTGTCAAAATTATAGTGGACAAAAAGACAAATCAAATAATTTTTTTTCACTGTAACTAACATATTCTGCTGGGAAACTGAGAGGAACACAGAATGGATGTGATAATGTACAATAATAATAATAATACCTCATACCTCATATGACTTCTGTTGTGCCTGAAGGTATACAGCACCTCCAGAGTTCTCACACTCTACAATGTATCTGGGCATATCATAATCTCATATATATGATTAAAATATTGGTCATTTATCACTAAACTTCATGCCCTCTGGAACTGGAAAACACTAATTAGCCAAGTATGACCTGACCCACAGCCTTAGCAACAAAGATGAAGATGTCTTGAGTTCTGACATGGATTCTTGGTGTGGCCTTGGATACTTCATTTTCTTATGCATCCTCATGATCACATTTTCATGATTTAAGGAAAATAACATTTAATCAGCTATCTCTCCAGGGTATGTTAATGCTTAACCAATCAACTATGAAGCACGATATTTTCCAAAGCTCCTGGAAATGTGCTTATTATCCTGCTGATGAAGAACCTCTGTCCTCATGATACTGTGAATCATGTTGCCTTTTTGCAACCAATTTTAAAGGGAAAAAGACATGGGACTGCTGCAAATTCAGTCATCCCATCTGAGTGTACCTGATCTTATCTTGAAGTTAAGTACTCAAGGGCCAGTTTAGCACTCAGATGAGAGACCACTCAGGAATCCCACAGGCACAAGTCAATGAGCCATATTAAATTACAGAAACAGAATTAGTTCAAAGACTCTATTAGGTTCTGCCTTCATGACTGAGTATTTAAAAAACAAGAGGAGGAGGGTGGTTGGATAGCTAATTTCTGCCTTTGAAAAATTGCTGATATTAAAATCCTTTTCTGCCCCATCCTTTCTTCCTTTTCTATTCTTTCATTTCCACCACTTACTACCTGATTTTCTGGCCTGTGAGGACCTACCCATACTCCGAGAAGGATCAGGAAGGAATCAGCTGCAATTTGCCTTCCTGCCACAAGTCAGGAAGGAGCATAGAAAGGAGCTCCTACTGTCCTGCTCCTCGGACCAGTGGAATGTTCCCAAGCTTGTAATATTATCAAGCAGGCTGAATATTTTAAAAAGTCAGGCAGGTTAGCATAAGGAGCCCCTGGGAACAAAAAGATAAATGGTGGCTTCCTGTCTACATTTTCTTGCTTCACAGCAGCTAACAAAGTAAGCATTAGTTTTCTTTAGGGCCATTGCTTCAAACCTCACTTTAATATAATGTTAAAATGTTCCAGTAAAATTCTTAGTCTTTCAACAGTTCCCTCTCATGATAGCATGTTACTGATGGATTTTGACAGTGACAAATGACAAAGCATGCCTGTCTTTGAAACTATTCTCATTAGTATTCTTTCCAGTTCCTTATCTGTCCCATGGGAAAAAAAAATTAAAATTAAAAGATAATATTTATGAGAATAATATTTAAGTGACATAAACTGTAGCAGTGTTTGCTACATTACATTTAATGACAATAAATTTAGTACTTTCTGGTTATCCTGGATAGAAAGATATCTGGTTTAGACGTAGCTGAAAGTGGTTTTGATTAAAACCATTTCTTTCTCTGAAGAAATTTTTTTTAAGGCAAAAATTTTTGCCTAGAAAATATGAAAACAGCTGATTAAGTTTTCATTAATTTTTTGCTTGGTTTTACTGGTTTAGTGTTTTGAAACAAATGTAAAAATTGCAGTATTTCATATGGGAAAAAATGTAATAGTCATTTAATGAAACTCTTAAGTGTGTTTCAGTCAAACTTTTCAGTAGAACATTGGAACATTCTTAAGGATTTGCTTGATTTACCAAGTTGGGTTCTGTTTTTGCTTTTGAAATATCCACATTAGAGGTAAAGTAGCAAGAAATTTTTTTTAGAGGTTTGACATAGAAATATGTATCAAAATACTTTCCTTCTTTCTTCTGCATTTAATTACATAAGAAATACTAGTAGTGATATTTATGCAGAAGAAATTGTGCATTTCTTGGTCATTTTCCAAGAAAAAAGCATTTTTTCATTTCACCTCATTCAAATATTCTTTCAAATTCCTTTTTTGAGTAGCTTCTACCTGACTCACTGTTGTTCTTAACAAACCCTTTTCAGGCTCCTCTATTTGGTCTTTCTGTAGTGCTGATGCCCTGCTAATGCATATATGGTGACACCTTTGCCTTGGTCTGTGAACTGAAACCAGGCTTAAATAGGACACTGGGCATGGCAAATTCCTTAGGAAAGACTAACCAAAATCCAGGTTAAACAAAGGAGGACTGAGTGGTGCTGTTGACACTCCTGAAGGACAGGAGGGCATCCAGAGGGACTTGGACAAGTTCAAGGAGCGGACCTATGGGAATATCACACAGTTTAACAAGACTAGATGAAAAGTGCTGCAGCTGTGTCAGGGCTATCCCTGGGCTCAACACAGGCTGGGGGATGAACAGACTGGGACCACTGCTGCTGAGAAGGAGGGAAAAAGAAAAAGAAAATGAAAAAGAAAAGAAAACGAAAAAGAAAGAAAAAGAAAAAAAGAAAAAGAAAAAGAAAAAGAAAAAGAAAAAGAAAAAAAAAGAAAAAAAAAGAAAAAGAAAAAGAAAAAGAAAAAGAAAAAGAAAAAGAAAAAGAAAAAGAAAAAGAAAAAGA
>VZUI01037734.1:0-35195 GCA_013401135.1 Cettia cetti | reverse complement strand
GGAAGGAAGGAAGGAAGGAAGGAAGGAAGGAAGGAAGGAAGGAAGGAAGGAAGGAAGGAAGGAATGTCAGATCTTAGATTTTCTCCAGAATAAGGTGGGATTTTTTTTAATAGAAGCAACTTATATTTACATTTCATTGGGTAAAGATTTTTCTTCATTCTTAGGAATAATAAAATGTATCAGATGTTATCTTCATGGGGACTGTAACTCAAAACATAGACATCTTAATTTTATTAGCAGCAATTTGCCTAACCACAATAAATCCTGACTGATTTGGGCTTACCTTTCTAAATAATGAACCTCTTTATGTATTTGCCAAAACTGTGGCAGAAACCTATAACAATTGTTTTTAATTCTGTATGCAGTGAAAAAGAATTATCTTTCCTTTTCCACTGTAAGGAAGCATTCGCTTTTTTAAGAGCATTTTAAATAACCATATTGATACAGGGCCTAAGACACCCTTTAAAATTAGCAGCCATCTGAATGGGTTTTCTTTCTTCAAGATAATAACCACTGTCACATTTATGATGAGATTTGTGAGGACATAGATGTCTTCTAACTAAATAGAAGTAGAGCCTCATGACCAACTAAAGCATCCTCCTAAAGGATTACCTGAGTTAAATTAAAAATTGTTTCAAAACATCTGATACTTCTATTAAGTTAGCAATTTACTACTTACTAATTTAGTTCCTACTAATGGGATTGTTATGTTCTCCATTTTTTATAGGTTTTCTCCAAAAGTCTTTTTCCAACTTTTACATTTTTTGTAATGTTACTGTTAAATTGCAATCTGTACTTTTTTAGATTTATTTTTTTTTTCTTTGGCTTTAAAGCAGATTAATTTTATTATTTCCCTATAAAGCCTTTATCTTTTGACTTTGGTTTTGTTCAGGTAGTATTCTCCCTTGATTATAAGTATTGAAGCAATAATAGTACCACTTCTTGCTTTTCAAATGCAATAACTTAAACAACCTAACATATCCTGGGCTGATTTTAAGAGTCTCATTGAAATCCTTTTTTCCTAAAATTCTTGAAATATCTAACCAAACAAAACAAGCTATTTTTAAAAAATGCTAAGACAGGTCTTATATGATCTCATTGCTGTTAGTTCTTATTAGATTTGGCAAAAAATAGCTACTTTCTTCTCTTACTCCTGGCTATTATGATTTTTAAATAATGAGGGTTTTTCTTCTTGTGAATGAATAGATGTACAGAAAGTACATATTTAGCAATCAAAATTGCTACCTTCTCCATAACCTTTAACCAATTGATTCTAATCATTATTGGTATTATCTTTCTTCCAGGTCTCAATTTTTTTTTGTTCAGATGAGTAGTTGAACTGAAAAAATCTATTATTCATAAAGCCTGAGTCCAGATAGATTAGATGTACTTCATTTCTCTTGTCTAAAAAATTATTTATCAAAGAATATATCAAATTAATCAGGCATGAAATACCTTTGTTAATTGTATGTTGCATTTCATCCCATTTTCCAAGTTCTTCCATTTATTTGATTATTTTTTCCTTCAAAAGTCTGTCCAGAGCTCTCAATACTGGTGATTCATATGACATTTAGTTTACACTTATTTAGATTGCAATTTTCTTTCCTTTTAAAAGCAGACGCTGTATTTTCCCATCTGTTATATGTTAACACCTTCACTGGCTTCCTTGTGATGAGTTGGCAATTTCACATACATCATGTTCCAGCGTAATATGATGGAGAATACTAGTTCCTTTGACTAAGATATTTTATACATTTTTTACCACCTACTTATTTTTAATTTTTTTTTAACACAAGTCTTCATTCTGATGTTTCAATTACCTTCTTCCCTACTAACCACATTGTTTTTCTCTCATCCTTAATATCTTCTCCATGGTTAAAAACAAGTGGAATACTCATTTTTTTTATGTCATCCATAAATAAATTTTAATCTCAGCCCTTTCTTGCTCCATCACTACATTAGATGTCACTAAACAGAATTTACTGGTCTGTAAGGAAGACCTTATGTAAGCTAATTAATAATTATGGCCAAAAAAATAGGAGGAGGCTAATAAAATGCTTTGGTAGAGTAAATATAAGAGATTTGATCAATATAAAAAAATCCAAAACATATCATGGCAAAAGAACAAATGGGCATGAATTAATTTTTCAGAAAATTACTAACTTTCAAAGTGCCATTCTGAAGCAATTTACTGTTAGAAGTGTGAAAACAAGGATCAAAGTAGAGTTAAATATCTTATCAAATGTAGGCTAATACCAATATTAATGCATGAGCAAATCAGCCAACACCACTTCTGCTGAAGGTGATACACATCCTAACATTAAATGTAGCTCATCCCAAAGTAGGTCAACCAGGTCTAGGTGTTCTAAAAGTATTTATTTCCTTTCATCTACTGTAATGGAAGCACATAGTAATTAGCACCTCCCTATCTTAATCAAATTGAAGTCTACTCCAGGTTACTATACTTGGATCTTTATTTGCAAATCTCCTATGCATTTTTCATTTATTCATGATATATAATATTTACTGGGAATTCCACTACAATCTATTCTGTTAATATTTTTATTCTTTTAATAATGTTATTTGAAAATATTCTAGATAGGTAAAAGGGAAGGTGATTGGCACACATCAAAACTGGGGGGGTTTGATTTCTCCCTGTTTGCTTAGGTAAAAGAAATGCAAGTTGTCCTGAATCTTTTTTTACATTTTTTCATTCTATGTCTAGACTCATGATTTGCATTTAACGTTATCACTGGTGGAGACAAGTGGATATTTACACTAAATCTGTAACATCACAGGATGTTATTTTATTAAAAATGACTTTCAGAACTGTGGATCAAATATAGAGAGCTGAAGTAGGAGAAAAATAGGAACAGATTCAGGGTTATCACTAACTTATTAAACGTCAGTGAAAATTTTGTTTAGTTCATTCCCCACAGTCTTTTTTTTATTACATCCAGAAAAGAAGTTGAATCTGTGGTTTTCTTGGTACTTGATACTGTAAACAACCAAGTCACAGAAAAAAATCCAGTTTTAACTTCCAGTTTTTCCCAATTCTGTGAATAATTGCCCCGACTACTCTCTCTTAGTGTTACTTTCCCAGATTAACTGTATTTATTTTACATGTATCCCTTTACATGTGTAACCAAGTTTTGATTGGATACTTACATTGTTGTCCAGGAGGGCTCCTTACTGGGTGTGCACTGCCACACACTGAGGCGAGATATTTCTACTTTTTATTCTAGTTTGAGCAAAGTAGAGACCTTGGTGGTAACCCGTGAAAGTTGGACTCATTCCTCAAAACTTCACACTATTTATATATTTTAATGAACAAATGCATCAGCATTCATTGGTTACAGATTTCTTTTTTTTTTTTTTCCTTTTTTTTTAGTTATTACTCAAGCCCCTATTCACTAGTTATAGCACCTGCTTTTCATTCTGATTAGGTTGCATGTGCAGCTCCTCTCTTCATTTGATTCTGGAATCTATTTTAAGTAGGTGAGTAAGTAAGTGGTCACAATCCCCCACTGTCAAAATTGGCTTTCCCCCAGTTACTGCTTGGTTCTGATGACTTTATTCCTGGTAACTATAATCCAGACAGCCTACACATCTTTGGATTGTCTTCCCTTTTCCTTAAAATAAAACATTAGCCAACCATTCAATTTTCACAATGCAATGTTTTATTCATTACCATATTATCATCCAGCTATAATTACTTATTAACAATTAAAAAACCTGCAAAGTTTGATTCAAATCTTTGGGGCTCAAATTTTGAGTGTCCCAATAACAACATGATAGCTTCTGTTGTTCTGTATCAACAAAGTTTATTAAAAGTGCTTGTGCAGGAAGATAAGAGCTGTCCATGCACCATCTGTCTTTAAACAGAAGAGGGACTAGAATTATTATTAAAAATGCTTAATTTCAGCACCTATTTTGTACCATTCCTCAAATTATGTTACATCTAGAAATATAGAATTTATTGAAAGATTTGGCCAAGTGTTTGTGATTTTATTTTAAGAGAATTTCCTACACTTTAAACTGAAGAAAAGAATTTACATTAACCCTTTCTGTTTCTTGGTACCCATTATTAATAAAAATACTTATTGACTCCATTTTGGTGGTGCACAGGAGTTCTGAACTGCAAGAGAATTGCCATTAAACATGCTGAAAGTGATAGATAGAAAGGATTTGGGTATTTTCCACAAAACACCCACTGTTGTTTTTCCACTAATTTTCACAATCCTTTAATTCACTAGTATCTTTGGCAGTGATTAAAAGCTGAAATTAAAGAATTGCAAACTGTTTCAGATAACACATGGTCTCATTTATACTTGTCATTTAATTTTGAGGTTTGCTTTAATAAGATAATTTTTTTTATTATTTTTAAACATTGGTATTTAAATTAAGTAAGTAAAACAACTTATTTCCTTTGAAGGTGTTGTTTACACATTATGCTAAATTTAAAAGGAAAATATGTGTTGTTTCTAGCATAACTTGCAGCTTGTCTTTTTGTTAAGCTTGCACAGGTGTTCTAACACCTTACTATGCAGTTTATGATATGAAATTCATAGAACGATAGATTTCCAAAAAAAAAGTGCTATAAAATTACTGATCTAAATAAAAAACCCTGTATTTTTATCATTATATTGAAGACAACTACTGCATTTTTTTTTATCTAGCAGTTAGTAGAATATTTTGTCTTTCTGAAAAAGAAAATAGAGCATTACCTTAAAATGATCTAATTGTACAAACACTTTTATCTATCTAGATAAACTAGAGCCCTAGAGCAGTAAATCAGTTTCTTAGTCTGGATTTAGCAATGGCCCATGTTAAAGGATATGCTATGAGAAAAAGGTTTAAAATTGTTTCAATTTGACCAAAAATCACTTTTAAAAATTGAGTCTTCCGTGCCCTTATTTACTGTTGAGACAAACATTTGAAAGGATCAGGTTTTTTATTATTACTTGGTAGTCCATCAAGAAGTTTTATAAGACTGCTATGGCTAAAAGTGGAAGTCAAAATTTCTGTAAAAGAGAGAAAAGACAAAACATCACAACACTGGCCAAAACTTCCTACAAACACCATCCTGAATATGAAGGTAGGTAGGTATCTTTCTTTTCATTAGAGCTCTTTCTCATGAGGGCTGCCAAGAAAACTTCCAAAATCTGGATCTCATTGCCCAGGGAGGCTCTCTGTTGATGCTGGTCATTTAAAAGAGTTATAGAATAAATAAAAGCCTTAGAGGCTAGATAATTCCTAACCTGCAAGTGCTTTGATAGGGCTCTAGTTATTACCTGAAGAAATACAAAGCAAATTCATTCCCCATGTTCATTCTTTATCCACTACAAATAACAACTTACAATAATGGCACAGACTTATGCAACTCACATTGTTACTGTCATACTGATAAACTAATGGAGATCATTTGACATGATCATTGTGTATGTGGACATGCATTCAGTTCACTTAAATTTTGGCTTTCAGTTGTACAGTTCTGAAGTCAACTTTTGAAAAATAGGATGGGACAAATATTAATAGGAAATCTACATTTAGCGGTGTCCCTTGTCTGTTTAATTTTAGCTTAAGAAATAATAAATGCTGCTATTTCTAGTAGAAATTAATTATAAAGTTAAAGGGTCATGTTCATGCTGCTGCAGACAGGAAAACTAGTTAGAGAACCAGAAAGAAGAAGGAAGCCCTACAGAAATTTAGGGTAACTACTGGAAGTCTAGTCTGGTGCATGCTGTGAAACATGGAGTCTGTTAATCCTAGGGAGGTCCAAAGAGAGGTGAAATAGACAGAGAATGCTTTCTTCTATATGAACTCTGTCATATTAATATTAGAAGGAGACACTACTAGTAAACAGCACTAATTTGTTGTGATAGAATGTAAGCTTAAATGAATCAAAAAGTATGAGAAAAGACAGATAAGATGGGCAGAATAAAAGAGACATACAATGGCAAAAGAAAAGCACATTGTGTCCAGAAATCACAAAATTTGAGGGAAGTATTTTGGAACATTTCCTTTGGACTTTATTTGTTTCAAAACAAAATACGTTACATCCATTCTCAAAAGTGAAACTACAAAGAACAGGTTAAAAAAAACCAACAAAAAATAAATACATGCAAAGATATAAAATTGGAGATGAGGAACTAAAAGAGTTTATATAACTGGATTAATCCAAACTAGTGCCGTAATTGGCTCAAGGTAGATAAACTCTTAACAACATATTTACTGACACTAGAAATGTGACTGTTATATTGGGAGAAATTTTGCTTCAGTCTTGTAGATTTTAATAGTGAATACATGGTTAGGAATGCTATGCAGTGGGAGCCAGAAGAAAAAAAAAGAAAAAGAAAAAATAAGTCACTTCTATGGGATTTTGAAGTATTACAAGAATTTCTGCAGCAGGTGTGACTCCTGCACTAAGTGAACTGTACAGTTTATAATCTGTTATGAACCATTCTCCAACAGAAGAGAAGAGAAATGAATTGTGGCAAACAGGGGAAGAGATCACAAATAACTGTTAGAAGGCCAACCATGAGGCTAAATGCCTTTGTGAAGAGGTCAATGTTTGATATGTCTCTTGCTGCTGGGCGAAGTACTGTACTCTGTAAAAATACTTTGATCTGGTGGGATTTAGCTTATTTGCTCCTATCCTTCAGCTCTCAACAAGCATTAAAGCATATAATTAAGAAAGAGCTTGCTTGCTTCAATCCAGGATAAAGGAAGAAACTCTTTGAAAACACAATCCAATTATGTTGGGGGAGACCTGAAGGTTTGAGTTGCTGAAAGCTGTCAAACATACTTATTTTGAAGCAAGAATGTATTTTGTGGAGTTAAATCACTTCACAGAGATCAATACTTGCACTGAAAAGGCCCTGACAACGCATCTTCATGGGCTTTCCTTTCCCTTACTTTTGGTCATCGCATGGTGAAAAGATTCATGTTAAACTCACCAAATGCTTTCAGGTCTAGGTCTCATCTAAATCCTTTAGAAGTGTTATAAAACATTCTTTTGTCTTAAGTAAACTCAGGTTCAAATGTTTTTGTCTAAGATTTAAGGTTTTCACCTTTAGTCTTTTTTTGAATAGATGTTAGCCAGAAAAAAATTACATTTGTGAAATAATGTGATGAAGTCCTAGGCATTATGTATGCTCATGTCCTGTAGGGGCTAAAGAAGAGCTGAATTCAAGGAGTGATTTAATAGTCTGAAGTACTTGAAAGAACTACCCCATTATTATAAAAGATCAGGATTCAAGTAGCACATGTATGTTTTTCAGGCTAGATCCTAAAAAAACCCATCAAAGTCCGTGCTGAACTTGCTTTTAAGATGTTAATAAAATTCTGCAAAGATCTACTTTTTTTCTGTGAATATCTGAGCCTCTGAACTGCTTAAGTCTCCACTGACAGACTTTGCCGTGTGCCTAAATGTTTGCCAATGGGTACAAGGCACAATAGCTTCTGATGCTGCTGAGCAAGTGAGACAGCTCTGTACAGCCTTACCTCTTTCTAGCACAGTTATATTGCAATAGCTATCACTCTTGGGACTTTAAGCTAATAAAAATGTTAAAATTACATGGAGGAATCCTACAGTACTACATTAAGATAATTGGGCACAGGAAGCCAAAAATTGGAGGGATGAATGCATCAACCAGAATGAGAAAGGAGATGCAGGCAGATCTCATAACCATGAACTCTTATATTCATATCATCATCGATATTTTATTTTCTAAGGGTTATTATAAAACTGTGTAGAAGGCAAAATCTCTTCTTTTCTAACACACATTGCAAAATCCATTATATGAATTGCAGACTATAATGACTCTCTTGCCATGATTTTTATTTGGATTGCTTGCATTATTACAGTTGACTTCTGAATACATATTAGCCTAAATTCAACAGTGATTTCTAGTTCACACACATTTGTTGAATTTGCAGGAACTCAATAAGATGTGACTCAACAAAAATATACACCACTATGGGTAACAAAAATAAAATCGTCATTGCCATTTATTGAGGCCATTTAAAAAAAATGGGGATTAAAATGGAAAATAATAATTAGTTTCAAAAGGTGTTGTAATCAAAGTTAAAGTAAAATTTGTGCTTTTTAATAAGCTCAAATAGTAAAAGGAATTATAAATATCATATATCATAGCCCTGTCTTAGTAAATTTTTTTTCTCAAATTAGCACCACATATGATTATCTCATAGCCACTATCTTTCAAGCAGAAATATATAGACATTTGTCCAGTCCAGAAAATGAGGACTCTGTACACGTATTCAGAGCCTGGAAGACTCCAGGCTTATGTCTAAGTCCTCTAATTTAATTATTTTTTCAATTCAGCTGATGTTTCCAAAGACATGCCTCCAGACCAAGTACTAAAACAAGTTCTGACAGGGACCATAGAATAATTAAATACTCATCCATTACTTTATTACATTCCATTCCATTCATATTACAAGATTGCCTTAAATATACATGATTGAATAAGGATTTTTGGTAAAGATCTGGGTGTTAATCTCTTACTGTTTTCAAACTCTTCAGTATTTGCAGTAAACAACTTTGTTGAATTCCTTATATTATTATCATATTATTCTCATTTAGTCTTCTTCCTTCTATGCTGGTCTCAGGATTTTTAGATTCAATATTTAGGGTTTCATTGACTAAACATAAAAGCTTGAGGTTATCCTGTGTAGTTTCCAGAATGCCCCTGCTCATACAGGGCAGTATCAGTCAGCTGCTTTGTGGATTCTCAGATATTCTCAGCCTCTCAAATTTGTTTTATTGCTACTTGGAGAATGTAAAATTTCTGACTGATTAAACCACAGATATCAGTTAAATTGACTGTTGTAATTTAACCACAGTAGGCATCTCAGCCTACTTATATTTTTATAATTTGATCTTTTTAGTGCAAAAAATTGATATAATAATTAATAATAAATTTAATTTTGATTCATTTTTCATTGTGGTGAATTGCATAATATTGCAACGAAGTGGGATACTCATATTGGGATGAATATGATTTTTTCTTGTATCAAATAAAATGGTAATATTTCTCAGATATTTTCAAACTGGAATTCATATCAGATTGCATTGAAGTGTGCTTATAGCTGTATACAATATGAGAAAGGAAATATCCAGTATTCCTTTGGCTATCTACAGTATCTGAACCAGCAGTGAAACTTTTTTATTTCCTATAGTGGTAGATTCTCTGATCTGGAAATTTTTTTGAGCCAATAACTATAAAACACTGTTAGCATTTACATCATAACTAGAAATGATAAATACAGGATTGGACTGCCAGTCCTCATTGCTTAATTAAGTTATGTCAGGGTCTTTTTAAACAGAAAAATTATCTTAACTCATACTTCAAAAGAAATTGACACAGGGAAAGAGGAATGACACCATAAGTGGTCCAGATAAGTACTCCTCAATATTTTTTACTTCTATATTTTTAAGGGAAAAGATATTATTCTATTAAAGGCAATGTTTCTGTGACATTTGCATCCATGAGAATAGGACTGGGTTCAAAAATGACTAAAGGCAAACAATATCTTAGTTATGTCACAAAGGTAAATTTATTGGGTTTGCGTGTCAAGGTTTGGTATTGGTGTGGGGCTGCAGGGGCGGCCCTAGTGAGAAACTGCTAGAAGCTTCTCTTATGTTTGATGGGACCAGTGCCACCCAGACCTGCCACCTGGCAAGGCTGATCCCATCAGAGCCCTCCACTGTGAAGCAAATATCCACTTGGGCAGGTGGATCCCCGAAGGAGGCTACCGGCCTGTGGGATGCATGGGCTGGAGCAGGCTCCTGACTGGAGCTGTGGACCCATGGAGAACAGACCCCACACTAGAGCAGATTTTGCTGGCAGGGCTTGCCACTCATTCTTGAGAGCCTGCACCTTGAGGAAGGGACCCACACTGGAGCAGTTCATGAAGAACTGCAGCCAGTGGGAAGGGCTCATGCTGGAGAAGTTCATGGAAACTGTCTCACATGGGAGGGACCCTTTCTGGAATGTGAGGAGTTCTCTCCCTGAGGATGAAGGTGCAGGGGAGACAACATGTAATGAAATGTCCCCAGCTCCTATTCCCTGTTCCCCTGTGCTGCTGGCAGGGATGAGGCAGAGAACTCAGGAAGAAAGTCAAGCCCAGGAAGAAAGGAGTGGTGAGAGAAAGGTGTTTTTAAGATTTGGATTTATTTCTCAATTCCCTACTCTCATTTGACTGGCAATAAATTAAACTAATTTCTTCAAGTCAATTCTGTTTTGTCCAAGATTGTAATTGGTGCTTATTTTGATACACAAGCCTTTAGTTATGTTTTCTCCCTCTTTTCCAGCTGAGGAGGGAGCAACAGGGAGGCTTTGGTGTGCACCTGGTGCTCAGCCAGGGCCAACACACCAAAGTAACTAAAGTGAGTTCTGTGTGAATGAGTGCCTTAAATTCAGTATCTCTATTTTAAAATTTAAAAAGTCCACAGGAAATTAAACTTGGAAGAATAATAAAGAAGGCTGCCCAATTCCTTTATCCAAGGTAACAGCAGGAGATGAATTTTTTGACTCCAATTAACAATGAAGAGTTAAAGATGGAAGCTACAACTGTTTCTAAACAGATTAAAAAATTAGCAGTAATGTAAATGTTATTCTTAATACTTTTATTATTTTACTTTAAGACTTAACTGTTATGTTTGCAAATAATAACATTTATTTATATTTTAATTTTACTATCATAGTACATGTTAAATTTTTGAAAGTTACGTATCATATGTAAACTGGTTTCCATCTCGCTAAACATCTAGCTTGAATTAAATGCCTAGTTTTATAATTCTGAAGGTGAGACCAATCCCATCCTGAAAGTACACGCAGAACAGAAAACAGGAAAATGATCCATAATACCACAAATGTCGTGCTCACACAGGGACTACAGATCTTAGGCTGTGTTCCCAGAGTCACTCTTCTGATAATCTACAGCTTAGTTTTCTCAAATCTCATTTTACAGCTGTGCATTCCTAATCAAAGGGGGCTGTAACTGGCTTCTTCACCATAAGTAAATAAACAGTCAGAGAAGTGAGAGGAACTGCAGAATCTGCACCAGGGCACAGGATCTTTTGAAGCTCTAGAAAGCAATACACCACTACACTGGCAGGATGTTTCTGAAAACTGAAATGCAAAATTGTCTCCTGAGATACTAGGCAATGAATATAGCTTGTGAAGTGAACAAGTTTACAACCAGCTTTGTTGGTTTTGATCTTTTTCTCCTTCTAAACACTAGTGATTAATGGTCAATTAATGGTCAAATTGTTTCTCATGCTATATACAAATGCTCTGGAGTTATTTATAGAGATTTATTAAATAAGTCTGTTGTCAGCTGGGGACTCTGGCCAAAATACAGTAATAAAGGAAATGAGTAAGCTGTACATAGATCAAAGAGTAATTAGAGATTTCAGTTACATGGAAAGATTTTATGGTGACAGTTCTCTTTTAAAGACATTTAAACATCAGCAAACAAGGATTTTTTATGTCCTCAGCATGAGAACAGCTGAAGCCTATAAATAGTTTTATAGGAGCTAATTCAGGTTTTCATTCTAGTGCTGTAATTTGAAGTGATTACCTTTTTTTTTTTACTCTCACTCTTCATTAAATTCTGTTTGAGCCAGACTGTCATCTTTATTTATAATGAACAGTATTTTGCACTGCAAATAATTCCAGTGATATCACTAACACAATTTATTTCATGTTCTGCAATAAAGCATTGCTTGGATGGAACATGACCCTTAGAAAAAGGAGTCTTGATGCACTGAATATCTCCTTGATAATTTAGAAAGTTTATATATCTGTTACATACAGTATTTCTCTCTACAAAACATATGAGAGGACCGGGTTTTGCATTTTTATCCTTGTTTGTGCAATTTAACTGAAACAGCAACAAAGCCCTGGAGCTCCCCACAACACTGCACACAGTGGAGGCCTTCATATCCTTTTGTAGACAGTTTTCCTCATAATCTGAAAACTTGCTCTTTAGAGACACTCTTTAGGCTGCTGTTATATCACCTATTCAAAAGAAAAGTAACAATTTTCAAAGACATTTGCGGTTAAAAATATCAGATTACATGGAGGAGCATGATGCCATTAAAAATTGCAAGTAATAGTTAAAATATAAAGTTTTATATTTTATATATTTTATTCTATGTCTTTTTATTAATTTTATTGCTGCAGATGACCAAGCAGTAACCGTTTAAAGCCATTGCAACCACTTAGGTACTGTCCATGGTCCTGTTGGAAAGGCCAGTCAGGCACTCTTTTAATCTTGACATAGTACCATGGAGCCAACCTGTGCTTGGGATTGATGGAAAAAAAACAAAACCCAAAACTTAGGAAATTAGAAATCCATATATTGTTTTTTAAACAATATTTTGATTTCCAGTATTGTTATTATTTTATTTAAATACGCTATGGTAGCAGGGAAATTTTGCATGTTTTGACATGATTAGCACCAAAATTGATTTTACAAGGAGAGAATAATCTAAAATTAAAGGTAAGAATCTTTTTTTAAGCCTACTTTATTAAATATAATTCCTTCATTAACAATATTTCTGCTTTTCCAAGTACCCCATGATATATTTTCTATTTTTTTCTAGGATTCAAAAACTGGGTCACTGTGAAATCAGGGAAGTGTGTCTTCACTAGTGATCAAAACATTTGAACCTATTCATCACCGGTATGTTGAGAGATCCATGAAATTCACTTTATTTTCTTTCATTTCATGATGATCTTTAAACAGAAAGAAAAAGGCAGTGAGAGGAGAAGAGAGAGAGGTATAAAAATATATTGATATAAATGCATCTACAGTTTAAAGAATCTAAAAGACAGATGCAGTTTTTATAATTCTCATCTGTATTAATAAGAGTATAAAATATCCAGTTAGTTATTTTAATTGGTTTTTCTGCATGGAGGGAACTGAAAGTTTGAATTTTTTATTCAATTCCTTATTGACTTAGATGCAACAAATTGGGTGCATGGACAATTTGCAGAAAGAAAATTACACTACTAGAGGCTCTGTAGCAAAGCTCTGTAGTGAAGATCTGAAGTGTAGCATAAATCATCACTTGCTCCTTCAAAATCTGAAAGTCTGAGGCAGGTATACTCAAAAACACTATCCTTACAACCATTTTGCCTGGTTTACCTCCTGATTCATGAGCTAAATATTTTCAGTCTTAAATAAATGTTTTTGTAGATATACAATCTGTATGTATGATGTATAAGACAAATAGTTAAGTACACTAGACCTATTAAACCTGCAAAAGAGAAGTGTAAGGGTTCTGGTAGTTCTGGTCTTTATAATCAAAATTGCCTCAGATAATGGAAGTAAGGAACAATCATTCGTTGTCTGATGACAGTGAATATCTCGTATGAACGGAAGAGGAACAAAATGAAATAAAAAGGTGTCTGATTCAAGACAAATAAAAGAGAAGGAAAGCATCTCCACAAGACATGAATATTTGTAAGCTTACATGAGTACAAAAATCATAGACAAATGTATAGAACAGAAAAAGGCATTGCTGTTTGTAAGAGACTGAGGACTTTATCTCACAAATTCAGTGACACTCTGTATGCAGAGTCCTAAACAATTCTCAAGATCAAGTTTAGACTCCGGTTTCAGTAGGAACCTTTCAATGAAAACAATTTAGATGAAAAATAGATTTTTGTTACTTTATAGAAAAGTACAAAAAATGTTTTTATTCAGGTGAAAATTATGTCCTCAAAATAATACCAAACATTTGCCCTAAACCCTTCATGACAGTTATTCAATATAGAGGTGGAAACAAGGCTGGTAAATTGAAAGTATCTGAGGAAAATGTCACAAAATAATCTTTATTCATGTGACTATTTTTTCTTAACCCCAAAGACTAGTAACTGCATCCAACTATTTGAAATAATCTCTGAGAAATACTAGCGCTTCAGCTGCCCCCAGGAAATGGTAGTGTTAGTTGGTCAAGGCCAAAATTCTGCCAAGGAGTTTGGCTCTAACTACTTAGAAATAGAGAGAATAGCATTGTTCAATGTATTCCAGTTGCAAGGATTTTCTCTCTCTTCATAATTTATTACACAAGATGCAGCCAGGTAGCAAAGGCATGTAAGAATATTGAAAGCGTAAGGAACATTAGAACTCTAGTGATCTTACACAAAAATTGTGGCCATAAAGAATTCTTTGAACATGGGCTAACAGGCAGAATCTGCAGCATGTGCTGCTGACTTTTAAAGAGAACATTTGGAAGAGACAAAACATTTGAAGTTTTGTGTGTGTTTTACTAAACAGCTGCTTTAAACACTATTAACAGGATCACTATCAATATTTTTAAAAGTTTTGGGTTTTTATGAGCATCTGTTTTGAAAAGAAAGGAAAAAGATTTTTTTCAAGTTCATAAAATAGCTTAATGAAAAATTTACCATGAATTTTTTATTTCTTAAAAATAAATTCTAAATAATCAAAACAATTAAAACAATTTTTAAAAATTTAATCAGTTCTTGAAATGAGATTCTCCTATTCTGGTTAATTTCAGAATAGCCCAAATTTCTTACCTATTTTGAAGATGCGACCACTGCTCTAGCTGGGAATATATCTCAGTAGTAATTTTCCTAACACTGAGGAGACATTTTACTTAGTAAAATTGTTGCAGAAAAGACATCTGAACTTTCCACTGAATAAACAGAGACTCTTTCATTTTGTTTCAGATGGTAAAGTGATAATTCACACCATGACATCTGTCTTATAGATATTGTCCAGGTCCTTCAGGAAATATAACCTGATGGAATTTCATGGTTAATAAATTAGGTACCAGTATAGTACAGCTGATTATAAGTTCTAGAAAAGACTCTGCTTAGGTTGAAGCAGGGAAGGAAATATAGACTCCCATCAACTTTTCGGTAACAAGGAAAATCCGTTGAATTAATCTGGACTGATTTTTATATTCCCACAGAAACTGAAAAGAAATACTATGAAGCAAAATTACCTTTTCCACGTGCTAATGAGTATAAAGAAAAATCATGACTTTTTCTTGTATTATGCTTCAAGGTGAGAAACATGAGTCCTTAAGTTATTTTATCTTTAGCAGATGGAATGTGTCCTATAAATGTCATAGTTCCCTTTTAACATGATTTAATTTCATATATTGGGTAAGAAATTGTGATTTTGTTGCACTTTGAAATACTTTAGGTGAGAAGTATATGATCCATTAAGATAACAGAAAAAAACAACTCCTGATCTAGTGAATTTTGTTTAGTGTGGGGAGATGAAGAGTCTTCTAAATTATTACATTAGGAGTAAAAGATATGTTCAGTCCAACAAAAGTGATAATATGTAGAAAATTAAGGCTGTCAATGAAATTGATTCCTTTTCACTTTGACTCATTCAGCTGTGACAACATCAGTAGTAGAAGGGGAATTCCACTCCCACCAGTTGATTCTTTACTCCTTCATCTGCTATTAGTTCTGTTGGGGCTCTTTTGATAATTTCATTTTGATTTGGGGAACAGAAAACATGCCCTCCAATGTTTCTCCAGTTGCTGTTTATCCTTCCAACTGCAAGCCTCTAGATGAAAGGTGAAACACAAAGTTCCTGTTTCATAAAAATTTCAAAGCATAAAATTGGAATGGAAAGTCAAAATAGCTTTCATTCATCCAAAAGAGAGAAAAATGTGCAGCTTGACTGCGTGAATACAAATCTAGTTAGTAGATTCAGAACACCTCACAGGTATTTTGGCTGTTTCAAATGATGCATTTTGCTTAACATTCAAAATGAAAAATCATTTTGAAGACAAAAAAATTTTATATATATATATTGACATCAGACATATGCATTTTTAATTGAATAATTTACTTAATTAAATCCTCAAAAAATACCTCTTTCAGAAAACAAGTGCGAACTACAGTTAAAAATATTATTTTTTAATTTTTGAAGAATGTTTGTTTTTAATGTTTGAAGAAAGAATTGCAAAATTAGTTGCAATATTCAAATTTCCATTGAATTTTAATCATAATGAACTACATTCAGTATTCCTGTACTTTCTCATATTTTCTTCTCTCCCACTCTGACTATAGCTTCTGGATGTCAGAAAATAAGGGGAGAGAGAAATTATAGGAGAAATTATGAAAAATGATCTTACAAAAAACCAGAAGAGTATGGATGCAAACAACAGATCTTTTTCTTTCCGTATGTCTTTCCCTACAGTCTCCATCATTCATTTATACTTTTGAAGGAGTTCAATTAACTGTTCAGACACCTTCAGCTAAAGAAGCCAAAACAGAGGGCACTTCCAAAACTTTTATTACAAAAATTACAGCAGCTACTTAATCTCACCAATCTACGTTTGATTTGTATGCAACAAATTTGTATTTGATTAAAGAAAAATAATAGAAGTGGAACAAAAGTGTAACTCCTGGAAGAAAGAAAAAGTGAATTTTTTTTTAAGGAGTGCCTTGACTGTAGAATTAACTTTTGTTCAACAGAAGCATTCTGGAGGTATTCGTAACTACAATGTTTCTATGACACTTTGCTTTTTCTGTGATTTTCCATCTCAAATGGAAAAACTTCATATTTAATTCCAGCAACATGCCCAGTAGGAAGGTGACCTGACAATGTGGGATTTTAGACATTGCAAGGTAGGTGCATGAAGCAGTTAAGTGCTGAAAACCTAGCTGAATAATGTTGAGAAGCAATTTTGATAAATTCAGAGAGGTATGCCAAAACTAATAGATATTAATAACAGCTAGCTACAGAAGTATAGTGCATCTATGGACATGCATACACATCTCCTCATCGATCATCATTTTTGTGGAGGCAGCTATTAATGGCCCTAAAACAGAGCTGTATCTTTAACTATCTTGCACTAATAAAACATTATCTAGGCTTGACTTGAAGGCTGTGAAGTCAAATAATGGTTTATAACAGGCCTCCCTAAACAAGATGGTATCACAAGCCTTGAAACTGCAAGCGTGGGATGATACTAGATGCTCCAGAGCTATAAATTCTACTCAGAAACTGTCAATTATTATTTACTAAAGGAATACAGCCTTGGAAACACACTAGAACTACCTTTTCCAAATAGCAGAGAGAGCAATTAAAACTACCTAGCATGTATAACATTTAGATGTAACATGACATGCTTAGAAAAGAATGAAAAAAATTGTGAGCAAAGGAAGCTGACTGTTTAAAATTGTATTGAATAACCTCAACAACACCTTATAACAAGGTGAAAAACCCACATCAGGAAAATTAGTTTAAAAATAGTTTGGGATGCTTATGACTTGCCAAACAATCCACTGAAAATGTGAAACACAACCTCAGAAAAAATGGTAGATATTACGTTTGTGTGTGTCAGCTTTAACTGTTACTTAGTTTGGGATATTCTGTAACTGAATATTTTGGACTGTAAATGCTAATATAATTCTAAACAGATTTATATTCACTCCTTAATTAGCTCACTAAGATGTAAGTTAGACTTTCATTAACTTTTTGTTTTCAAATACTAGGTGTGCTTCCCCAGCTCACAAACATGCATGAGGTCTTTAATAAAGTTTCTCACTGTTGTGTTAGGTTAGTATTCAAACGTGAGAATAATCTTGGGGAAGATGTCATATTATATTGTTAATTTTTTTTTTTTTTTTTTTTTTTTTTTTTTTTTTTTTTTTTTTTTTTTTTTTTTTTTTTTTTTTTGTGTGTGGTCCCAAAAATACTAAATACAAGTCTGGTTTTTATACCTCACGTCAAGAATCTGTTTCATGCTTTAAGAATTGGAATTTATTTAAGATATTATTACAGAGAAAGATGTTTTCACTCAGTAATGTTCAGGGTTTTTACTTCTACATATTTTCCTTCAGCTGCAGATTTTGGCTTACTGTCGTTGTTCTTTACATGAATAGTTTGTCAGACCTTATATTAAAACCCTGCAAGAAATAACTGAAAGCAGGATACATAGAAGAAAGTTGGGTGAAATTTCACAAGATTTTTATAAAGACTGGCAGTACTGATAGCTCGCTTTGAGAAATGATAGTCTTTAGACACCAAGTTAAAGTGTTAGGACTAATCTGACTCATTAAATAAATTTTTTTCAGTTGGTGAATTGATACAAAAAAGTTAAGCTTTTTTGACTAAAATATTCTATTTTCTTTGACAAACTAGATTATATCACAACAAAACTTATGATTTAAACCTCAGTGCTTTATAATTGTTCTCCAAAGTAGAAAATGTTATTTTTAATTTTTTTAGAAATTTAGGTTTGAGAATATTGTTGGATAGAAAACAGGCTTTTATTGCTCTTCTCAATTATTGGTACAAATATTATGTAAAATAATATAAAATATAAAAGACAATTAAAAAAAAAAGAGTAAGATCCGGATTTCAAAGCTAAACATGGATGACAACTGCAGCAGTTCTTGAAAAAGAAATGTTCATTATCTTTTATCTTTAACTGGACATAGTATAGAAGAAATAAGTGGCTTTTAAACAAAGAAAGCTGAAGAGATTTCCCGCCCAACATACACCTTTTTTTTTGATACAATGCCTCCAGCAGGTTATTTCATATAGTCCACCAAAAATTATTAAAAGCTCATTCGTGAGTTAAAAGAAGTTAGCCTTGCTTCTCCTTTCTGAATAATGAAATATACATTGAAAGCAGCTTCTTTCAAATACTTATTTTTCATTAAAAATCTTTTTAATGCACAAAACTGTGCTGGTTTCTTTTTTTGCCTTCCCTAGAAAATATCAAACTTTGTTGGATGAACTAAATAAATCAATAGAAGTTACAAAATTCTATTTCAGTTATTAAAGTTTATATCATGGGAATTAAACAAAGATTTGATACTTTCCTAAATTAGAACTTTTTATTAAAACTGCCATCATTTTTAGCTGCCTGTGGAAATTTTAACTACAGATCTTCATTGCAAGAGGCAATAATCAGAATATTCTAAGATTCATTCATAAGCTAATAAGGTTATGCTACGTAACTTCCTCACATTTTCATTCTGTTTTCTCAAACAGTGAGGATTCAGATGCATAACATAGTTAAATGCCGTAATACCACATTTGATTGTAATGACATCTAGAAAAATCCATATATTTGAAAATAAATTATGCCTGCATTGTGGAAACTTTCTGGGAAACTGGGATCTTAACTCAGATATGCACAGTGTGATGTTTGAGTAGCACATTAAAAACCATAGATGATGAAACTATAGTATTCTATGACAGATAGATTTTCTGCCTCTGTCAACACTGAATATTTACAGATGATGGAAAATAAAATACAGAAAGGAGAGATTGAAATTAATCTCTAATCTTCTACAACATTTCTCTCCAATATTTCATTCTGTTGAAGTCATAATTACTATGAGCAGTAGGAAAGGTCTCTACCCTTGTTAGCTTTCATGCATAATAAATAAGTTTTCAAAATATAATTAATGTAAACAATGAAACTGAAAACAAGGCACCCTCCCCCAGCCAAAAGGTTATTAAAAATAGTATAATTATATAACATCTTGAATTCTGTATCTGAAAATCATGTGACTTTTTAGTTTCCTTTATTACAAACACAGCCCTTTCTCAGAAATTTCCATCTATAACTCAGAACATCCTTGGTCTTATTTAGATGTTAACACAACTGTTGTTTATTTGGGGCTTGACTGTCTGCCAGCAGAGCACTAAATATAGATGGGGTTTTTTGTTGTTTTGTTTATTAACTGATAAGCAAGATTGTTTACTATGTTAATCAGTGCATCCTTACTCCTGCCTTGAAGGCTATTTATACTGAGGCTGAATATTTCAGCTAATTGGAAGAAGTCATGCTGGATACATAAATCTTGCATATAAGGTTAATTTTACTGTTGTACTTACTCCCACTATAACTATATATCAAGGATTTAACTATCCCCTCTGAATTTCTTTAGTCATTTCAGAGATTCCTTAGAGCTACAGAAGCATTCTTAGTTTATCTTATAATACTTCACAAAATATAAGTAGCTGAATGAAAATTGCATTGTGATGTCAATCATTTAATGCCCACTATCCCTTGCAGAAGGCAGCCATGGAGTGCAGCACGCAGACAATGCTGTCTAGAACACTTTGCAGCTAAAGAAAACACATGGAACCTCAGAACACTGAATGTAGAAGAATATTATTATTATTATTATTAAAATGCTACTAAGTTTCTTTAAAAGAAAATAAAAGGGATGTTAGTTTCAAGACAGTTGTTTAGTTTTCTCATGATCAAACAATTCTCTCTAAACATTAATACTGACAGATGCAGATTTTCTATCTCCATTTTTGTTGAGATAGATTAAGAAAATAGCCTTCCATAGCCAAAGAAAGCAGTAGAAAAAGCTTTCTGGAAACACTTAAAAAAACCCCTAAACAAACATTGGCAATTGCATGTTTGGAAATATGGCATTAATGATTCAGCACATGTAGTAAGGGATTAAAAATGAATATTGATTCTGCTAAGCACCTACCCACACGTGCAAGGATAGACTGTTTCCCTTAGAATTCTTTGATGTTATCTTACAATATGTAATATACTTAGCAAAACAAAAGGTACTATGAAGAAAACATATTTTCAAAGGTTACAAAAATACAGAAATGTGTAAAAAGCACACATCGTGGAAAAAAAACTTCCTAATTTATAGGGTCCTGTAGGTAATATATAATAGCAAGAATCTAATAAGAGGTATAGATAAATACGTGCACAACCTGAAACAAAGTAAAATCTGTAAAGGAAAAAGATGCAGCAACGTAGTTCTTACTGAACTGTGATGCTTGATCTCAGTAGAGCATGGAGAGCCGGCAACGAAGTAAAAAATTAAAAATTTTAATTGCTGTAAATATAGCAGCTTTTGGAAATTATAACTTTAAGGTACTTCAAGATAGCTTCAAATTTGACTAATTTTTTTAAGCAAATTTTCATGGTCTGTCATTAGAAAGGACCGAAACAAAGGACAAGGTTTCTAACAGGAAAGAAGCTTTTTTTTAATTAAAAAAAAATTAGTTTAAAAAGAGATTTTGCTATACCAAAAGAACAAAGTTATAATTCATAAATTTATACCTACTTTTAAAAAGATCCATATTGAGAGATACACTATGCAAACACAAAAAAAATAAACTATATTAAACCTATAAAATGTCTATCATTGGAACAGAAAAACAGCTTTTATACTAGAAAACAGAATTTAAAAATTAATTGTGAGGTTGAAAGCCTAAAAGTCAGGAAACACAACATTCAGGCAGGTCTAAGAGTTATGAGTTACTCAGTGATTTTTTCTCCTTATGTCTAGAGAAATCATCCTGTAGGTAGCCAGCAGTAGAGCAATAATGCTGCTCTCAGAGTATACTTTGAATTTTTGTTGATATTGCTTTTCCCCAGGTCTTTCTTTTAATTTCTTAGCTGTGTTTTAGCATGATACTTAGTTGCAGATTTTGCCTTCTGCTTTTCTTTTTCCTTCTCCAGTTTGTCCTTTGGCTCCCCTGTTGTTCTCTTGGCCATGATTTCAGTCCCCTGGTCTCTCTGATCCACTTTCTGAGCCTCTTCATATCTTTCTACATTGTTGGCTCTCTGTCTTTTTCCTTTTATATTTTTTTAATCTCTCCCATTTATAATGTTGCACAGTTCCCACATGGCTTTGATTAATGCACTCTTCTCCTGCTTTTGCATAAGTAGGACTAAGCTAAAGAATTCCATGAACTGTTTTTAGAAGCAGCTTAAAATGTTTTATCTTCTCCAGTACTCTCATTTTTGTTGGGTTTGGTTTAAATATGTTGGTTCAGATTCACAGTGAAAGTGGATGGAAAAGATGGAGCAATCCCCATGAACTCGCTCACATGGAGCCTGTGTCCTAGTTAAATCACCAGAGGGATTTAGTACAAGAAAATAGAATATAGTGGGTTATTTCTCTCCTTCTATGCAATCTCCTTTGCTAATGCTATGGATGGAGTTTGCTTTAGTCTGTGGTCTGGCCACTAGCAGGCTTCTACCACCTGAAGACAATGGTATCCTGACATGAGTAACTTCCTTGCCAAGGCAGAAGATGTGCTTCCCTTCTCACTGTGCTACCTAGTTTGGGGCTGTTAGAAACTTATATTGTCTCAGCCAAGGAGGAGCATCATTCTTTAACATGATTTTACAACCATTTCTGCCTCCAGGACCATTTTTGCTTTTATGACTCAATCTCCTAGTGCAGATTAAGTGAAATCAGCATTAACCTTCTAGATCAGGTCCTTTCTTTCCTTGGAGGAAACAGTCAAGAGAGCTATAAGGAAGCTGTCTGAGCGTGTGCTCTTCTTTCTGAAATGAACAATGCTATGTTACTTACCTGTAGTAATTTTTTTTATATTTCAGGATCACAGTCATTTAGAAAAACGGGATTAGACCATGACATCTCCTCAGGACTGAATTTTCAAGCCTTTGTGAGAAATAGAGAACAGTCATGTCGGGGAAGAGATCATAGGCAATAACTCAGATACATCCTATCCAGTTTGAGGCACATAACTGAAATACTTGGGAGCGTAGTCAACCTTGTAAACTCAAAAGAGAAGGCTACCTGAAGGAGCGACCTAGAATCTCTCAGAGGAAAATTCAGACCTTAAACTGAAGAGCCTTCTGGAGGTCTATATCTCTCCCTTTGATCAAGGAAACTAGAAATGCAACAAATCTACCCTAAGGGTCTTCATCATTGTAAGGTTAAGTGGAATGAATACGGTTCAAAAAGCATATTCTGAAATAATCTGGGGTATGGGAATTAGGGAATAGGTGCCTAATAGGAGGTTACAAAGAATGAAGTGCTTAACTTCTAACATTAATCTTTGTGTCAGGGCCCTGGGTGCACCACAGCCTTTCCTGTCCTTGCCCACCCCTAGGAGGCTCTGTCATCTGTTCCTGGCCCAGGAACTCATTTCATGCCTCTGGGCCATCAGCCCTTGCCCCAGCAACGCCATTTGACCCAAGTCCATCTCCCCACATCCCTGCCTTTCCTGTCTGAGGGTCCATCCCCATACTTATATCTTGGGTCAGCCTCATCTGTTCCAGCCCCAAGAACATGCCTTGTAGCCAGGGCTGGGGTTGCTCCCTGGATTTCCTACTCCTGGTTGGGGTGGTGGGATGTGCCTGCTCTGCTGGACCCCACCCTGATGGAGCTGTAACACCCCTGCCACTCCCCCTGGGGATTTACTGCTGCTGCTGAGTCCTGGCAGTTGTTCTTTTCCGCGTGTTTTATTTCCACTTTTCTTTGCTCCATTTCCCCTTTAGGTGCATCTCTACTTTTAGAGAATATTTTTGTCTCATATCTCTTAAATCAGGATCTTTGGGAGCATTTAGGTGCCTAATGATGCAGATTTGGACTAATGGTATTTTTCACACTGGCTAGGCACTTCAATTCTATTGAAAAATCAGCACGAGAAAATTTTTTCTTCTTCACTTTTGTGTTGTTATTTGTATCCCTATTACCCCAACACTGAGCAGAAGGGTAGATAATTTGAGGCAAGACTCCAGATATTGCTGGGAATCTCAAGAAGGAGATGAGAAACAGCCTGGAGCAATGTATAACCAAGTGGAAAGAGGATAACAAATCAAGGTAATATCTAATGATCTAGTTCATTGCTCTGCAGAGCTCCCATTACTCAGGGGAGCCAGGCAAGCAGGCACCATCACACCTGTGGTGGGTGTGCAAGCAACTGGCCTACATGCTTGTTGCATGCTCATGAGCCATTCAGTCAGAAACTTGACAAATCCCCATTAAAAAAGAAAGAGCAACAGCTCACCATTGAAAGCAGTGTGCCTACCTCCAGAAACATTAAAAGAAGAAGTCTGATTCAGTGTTGGGTGAAGAAGGAAAGGACTGAATGCCTTACACATGAGAAAATGCTTATGCATATTGAGAAAGGCACATATGCAAGTGTGGGATGGAGATCTAGGGTTTTTAAGTACAAGAGAGCATTAGAAATCTTTCAAGGTTTTCCATTTGTTTCTAGTATTGAAAGATAATTCAAAATTCAAGCCACGTTGTGGACTAAATCTTTCCAAATCATTTTAAGGTGTATGGAACAAAATTCAAAATTTTGTCCAAGGTCTTTTGAAATCTGGCTGCTGCCCAGACTTTTGACGTGTTTTACAGACAGTGATGTATATTGTCAGGCTCTTTATATGGCTGTCTGGAGGTGATTGTTGTGCTGAGAATAGATAAGGTAATTGGCACCATGCTGAGGTAAGATTAGGGTAGGCAGACTTAAAATTCCCTGGGTGATGTTCTGAGGGCAATAATTGTGAAAGAATTAAAAAAAAAAATTAAAATTCAATGTCAAATAAACACAAGCTCTTTATCATTTGGGGTTAGGAGTTGGGAGGGAAAGTCAAGTAAAAAGCTCCAAAGGAGCAAACATGTCACAGAGACATTGCAAATGTAGTGACAGGTGTTCCACACAGCAGAAGTAAAAAGCATGATTTTCTAACCACCAAATGACTACTTCTTCAGAGAGGACAGATCCTCTACAAGATCCTTTACAAGTGAGATTTCCTCTGACAGTAGTTATTCCTCACAAGGCTCTCAGAACACTAAATAAGTTCCTCATTTCAGTTTGACAACAGTTCCAAATCAATTGCCGAATAATCAGAATTAACCAGTATTTTTACTGAGATATGAATATGGACATTCTTTATGAAATAAAAAGTTTGTCATTTACTGTGAAGATCAGCCATTTTTATGGTGTCAGTCATCCTACTCTTAACTGGGCTGAGCCTTGAAGCCGGTTTCCTGGAATGAGCTTCTGTACAATCTGCAGACTTAATGCATGCAGTCAGCTTCCAATTAACTACAATAGCAGAGGAGTGGAGAACTCCATATGATGGGAAAACTTACATAATGCCACTGCTTGTAAACTAGAATTAGCTCTTGAAAAACAGGTGGAGATGGCACTTATATTCATTAATAGTGAATGCCTTCCAGGAAAACTTTTATGTATGAAAGTGTGTCACTGGCTTAGGCCCAAAATTAGAACGGCTGTGTGCATTTAGGTCTCTGCCTGTACTAAAAAACCTGATAGTCATGAACTTACTTTGGGAATCCTGTTTTGGCATCCTGTTTTGGCATTGCTGATGTAATTTTCGCTAGATTTATAAAGTATACAACTTACCCAAGCACAACAGAACTCATTGTCTAAAGTTGTCAGGAAAATTGAGTTGACAGGCAAACATTTAGCTAAAGATGGAATAGATGGAATTTAAATCTATTAAGTAGATAGGAATTATGGTCTTCCTAAGGGATAAAATATATGTGACTAATTCTACCAAACAATTTTATTTCATCTACAGATCTTAGTTGACATGGAGAGAACAAACTCAGTTTGTTTTGTTTTCTTTCAGACATTCTAAGTAATACATATTGACTTTAACAGCAGAATTATATCTGTGTGATTTTACAGTCTCCTCATAGATCTGTAACTTTGCTGCTGTATTGTAATGGTGAGTTATTCTTAACCTAGGTAGTCCTTTCTTAGTGACACTACCAATCTGAGGAAACCGTTGGATGTACTAAATAAAAGGAGGTATAGCTGATGAAACACTTGTATGGAGATATTTGTCACCCTGGAACTCCTTTGTCATGCTGGAGTTTTTAGATTGGTTTTGAGAGTGATACATTTGCAGATGAGAACATTGCCTTTATTTAAAAGCATTTTGGTTTAAGTAATGTGATCACCTGTTAGTACCAATCAAACAATAGTCCAGTTTTATCCTCATGTGTAGCCTCTACTCCATCAGTGAAAAACAGACAGTATGTAGAATCACAGAAGGTTTGGGATTGGAAGGGACCTTAAAGATCTCCTGCTTCCAATCCTCCTGTCATTGGCAGGGACACCTTCCAGTAAACCAGCTTTCTCAAAATCCCATCCAGCCTAGCCTTGAACATTACATGCCTTTGGAAGATATCCTTCTACAGATTTCTCGTAGGCCTCATTTAGGCACTGCAAGGCTGTTAGAATACCTCTCTGGTGCTTTCTCTTCTCCAGGCTGCACAACCAGAGCTCTCTAAGCCTGCCTGCTCTCAGAGTGCTCCTCTGATCATCCTCATAAGCTTCCTCTGGACTCGTTCCTACAGGTCCATGTCACTGCGCTGAGGACTCCAGAGCTGGATCCTATACTTTACGTGGGGTCTCATGAGAACAGAGTAGAGGAGGACCATCACCTCCCTCAACCTGCTGGTCACATCCTTAGGGTGATTTAGAAAGTTATAGGCCATTACCAAAATTTGATTGACAAGGCATTACCAAGGGATGAGGCAGACCACATGTCCCTCTTCAGAGTAAGACTCAGTCTATAAATTAGACATCTCATCTCTTGGGATCCGGACCTTGAATTTTTTTTAGTAGTTTTTAGTCCAAAGAAATTTGGACTCATTTTTCTTAAACCACAGGTACTTAATTTTTCTGAAACTGAGGATATTTCTGCTGATGACCATAAAGAGTTATAAAAAAGAATTTTTTTTTAATCAACGCTGCATTTTGTGAGACTGTTCTCATAGATATAATAGTTTACTAGATCAAGACTATAATCAGATTTAAAAAATAAAATACTTTTCCTTTATTTGGGTTAGAAATTACCAAACATTTTAATTCTATCTAAAGAGATAGAATTCTCAAACTCAGGAAGATTTCTGGAAAAAATGGTGAAAGCCCTTAAGAGAAAAGTTGTGTTAGGTTTTAGAAATAAGCCGAGTAGGAATTTTCAGGAAAACAGATTTGGATCTGAGCTCCTAAATTAAACTGAAACCTCACATTAGAAGGTCAAATACTTTTTACTTCTCTTCATTTCAATCCAATACTCAGTGACTAACAATAAGTTCTTCTCTCTAAAAAATACCATAATATTAAAGCTTTGGTAATCACTGAAAAATAAAATTTTACAGGACAGGAAATAATGAACATGTGCTAAAGCTAGCAGCTAGTAAAGGTGTGTTTAAAGATGAATTTATTCTTTTTGAGATAAACGTGGCTATACAAGACTTATTTTAAGAGAAAGGGGTTTAATGTCTTTTTTCTTTTTAATAGCTGAAAGGTCTGAGTTGTTAACATGAAGAGATTCCAGAAAATGCCTCTTTAATTAAAATAGAATGATGAAATTAAACTGCTGTTTAATTCCATTGTCTTACAAAGCAAAATACCAAAGACATCTCTAAAATGTGAATCAACTATACCTTCGACTACAGAGAAATGGAGAAGAAAGGGTAGGAACTTCTTAACATGTTTTCTTCTGAAAGACAAGGATGGAATTATTTGATGTGGATAATTAAGACAAATGATATTCACATCCCAATGTTTACTGCACTTTTGTTTGATATTACAAACCTTGCAGGCAGCCTAAAGCAGTAACTTAAATTAATGGAGGAAAATGAGATGAAAGACTACACGTAATGGTGAAGATTGAAAGAATTGTTAGAACTATTATCACTGTAGCAATTTTTAGCTTAAAAGGATAACATCATCAGAGGGACTTAAAACCAATACACTTCTGCAACTAAAAGAGTTCTTAAATTGTTTTCTATAAATCTGCTGAGATTGTGGAAGAAAAGAAAACATCAATAAGGAGCAAAAAACAGTGAAAGGATCCAGCTGGATCACAAAGCAACAAGTTAAGAAAACTGTGGATAGACCATTATGATCTATCTGAAAGGCAAAATTTTCATCAAAATCTTTGTGTGGGTTTTTGGTTTATGAGTTTATATTTAAAATTTGGAATTTTCTCCTAAAGGAAAACAGCTTTTCAAACCTTTTCAAACTCAGTAATAGTGTAAGTAATATTTAATTGCAGAAAATATTATTTGTCAGGGTGTTATTCAATAATATAACTTGAAACTCCCTAGCTTGATGAAAGAATAAAAGAGGAGAAATAATTTCTTAGTCACATCAATTATTAGCCTTGGCATTTGGTAATACTAATCCCAACTATTTCTAAATTTTATAAAATTTTTGAAAATTATTTTCTGAAAAATAGAAAATTGACACTTAAAAATGAGGAATGAACACTGATTAAAAAAATGGGGAAACTAGGCCATGTGACAGTGTTGTTCAAGACAGTCAGGACATTTCTATTAAAGTAATGTATAAAGTCCATTTTCTTCACTCTATCATACTATTTTACAAACTTTTAAGACTAAATGCTTTAAGTAAAAATTACCAGCAGGTGCAGCCAAAAAAATCTTTAACAAAAATGAATTTGTAGAAGAAAAATTAAGTGAATTTAAACCTCACAAATAATAAAAAATGTTAATAAAATCACTGGGTAGAAATGGTAATAAATAATACTAGCTCTAAGGAAAAAAAAATTAAAAATATAAGCCAAATATATGTGTTAGAGGATTTCAGAATTTAGTAAACATCTCAATAAATAAAGAGCTTGTAATGTCAAGGCTAGGTTTTTTTGACTGATTTTGTTGCCTAATTACAAGTTCAACCCACAGTGTTTTCAGTGAGCTGGCACCCAAAACACCTGGATGTATAAGTTCCTGCTAAAAAACATCTTCTAACTATTAGCTGCAAACCAGAGGGAAAAGATAGAATAACATGTTTTTAGCCATACTCGTCGAGCTTGTCCTTGTGTAGAACCCCTCAACAATAACATAATGCTTACAGAATCATTGGGATATTGAAAATTTGGGAGAGGGAAATTTAAATTTACTGAAGTGGCTGGCTCAAAGTCTCCTTCTAACTGCTCTTTGACATTGTGAAAACTCTTTAATTATCAGTGGCAAAAATTTTGATTTTAATGTGTGACTAAAGCTGCGTCATCAAGGTTTTTTATATAGACAGAGAGAGACCCATCCTTTTATAAATATAAAGCAGGGTATTTTTATGGAACAGGTTCAGATACACAACTCTGAGTGTATCTTTAAACTCATGCCTTTAAGATAACAAACCATATAAATAAAATTCCAAATGTCAAACCAGAAACAGGAATACTTGAATTTCTGCCTCTAGGATTTTGTCTAACTACATTTATTACTAGACTATTGAGTGTTCAATCAGAAAATAAGAGGATCTGGCACATTTATCTCTAGCAGTGTATTCATAGCAGTGAGAATATAGAAGAAAGAACAGTTCTAGCCTCAAGGTGGATGCTTATTTCATTGAGACAGGTAAGCATATAAATTTTCATCCCATCTAAATTTTCTGTGGAGTAACGTTCTCCGTACTCTGCATGCTGTGCATTGTAAATATTTCTAAAGGGTTATAAATTTTCCTCAATATTGTTCTGCATGTGTCCATCAATTAGCAATGCACATTTTGCAGAACAGGCAGAGTACATAATAAAGGCATCTCGTCACTGGAGTCTCAGAAACCTTTGTGGTTTTATCTCTTAAATTGTTGGAATTGTTATAACATGGTTCAAGGAAATGTAACAAGCATGGCTCATACCTAAGTGAATATAGTTGTGGAGTGCAGCTGTTGACTTTCTTCTTGAGAATGCAATGACTGCATCTACAATAAGAAAAATAAAGAAATAATTGATGGTCATAAGCTACTCAGGTTAGTGGTATACAAAGACAAAAAAATGAAAAAAACCAAAACAGACCCATAATTAGTAAGGTGATTATCCTAAATACAGTTCTTCCAGAGTCACTTAAAGAACATGCAGGTCAAAATATGATTTAAGTAACAAAAGGAACAATATGGAAAGAGCTAGAAATCAGTCTTGAGATAAAAAAAAGAGGAAGAGCAATAAACAAACTTTCAGAAAAGGATAAAATGCACTATTGCATAGATTAATGGGATCAAAATGACAAGTTACAACTTCATGTATATTTGCTTGAGGTAATTATAATGTATTCTCTAGAGTAATTTAGTTTCCCTCTGGTCATTAAGCATTTTAATGTGTTTGTGTCATACTGGTATTTGAGCTTCACAAAGATTGAAGCTTCCAGCCTTTTATTTCTGTAGATAATAAAAAAGAATATACCTTACTGAAACCTGACCTAGCAATTTTTCTAGCAAAGTAACACAGAGTATCTGCCTGGTCATATCAAAAAAGGAATTGCACAGCATGTAAGAAAACTTTTTGAAAAGGTTTATGTTAAGGTTTTTGCTCGTCTGCTTGATTGGTGTTTTGGGTTTTGTTTGTATTATATTTTTGTTCTTTTTTTAAAAAAAGTACTTATAGAGAAAAGGCAGGCTTCTTGAGTTGACTATCACCTTAAAAATCTAAGTATTAGCTGTGAACCAGAAGAAGCAGATAGAATAACATTAATCTAACGCTAGTAAACAATCTCTGCAATTCAGGAAAGCAAGTAAATTCCAATATACATACATCACTGACTACTCTCTCCTTTGCTTTATGCCAATCAGGTTAATTTTTTTTCCCTTGGGAAGATATTTTGAATCAACTCTTTTTATTGACCATTTCTGATGCTTGGAAAGCCACTTGCTCTTTCTGCTTCATGTGTCTAGAGAATTGCTTTTCTTTATGGTACCCCTTGTCTTCCTAGAGTGAAATGGGGATATTAGCCTATAATTCTGAGGACTGACTCTTTGTTAAATTTATGGCAGTGATTTTCTATTTGGAAATCAAAGATGGGATCTTTCTTCCATAATATTAATGTCTATTTTTTAAAAGTCCAAAAGCAGTAAAAAAGATGAAAACATTGTATCTATTTTCAAAGGTTTTATACGTTTCCAAAGTAAAGAGAACAAAATTCCAGTGACAATAAATGATAGAGAAACCTTAATATTCTGTCATCAGTAATTCTCTGACTTACCTTCCATGCATTTGTTACTTGTCCCTTACCTAGCTGAAAGTCTGTACACTGTCTTTGCACTCTCACCGACCTGCTGGCAATTCTCATCCTAACACAGCCCAGGATGCTCTTTTATACAAGGGCACATTGGGGAAGTATGGGGCTGATATTTCTGGGCCTGAGAGATTTTAGCCTACTAGCAGCTGCTAGCTTTCTTCCCAAGGGAAAATTTCTCAAGAAAACCTCTTCTCAAAACAATCTTGGCAAGCAACTATCCTTTCCCAGAACAATCCTTTTCCAGGTGGTGTTTTGCTCTTTCTCTAGTTTCACCAACAGGACTAGAGAGGTGTTGTTCCTATTCACCAATCATGTTAAATCTGTATTGGAACACCTTATAACAGGTAGTAAGAATTAAACAATAAAGCTTTTTCTATGCTCCTTGCCTTCTGAAATATTTGGAGTCTCTCTTGTCCTACAATGACAGGGAAGCATGTTCGATTTGTCCACCAGGACATCCACATCCTCTTCTGCCAAGCTGTTGTCCAGGCAGACAGCCTGTGCAGGACTTTGCTTTTCTTATTGATAAACTTTGCAAGATTCCAGTTGTTTTATTTCTCCAGCCTGTAGAGATCCTTCTGAATGACAGCACAGCCTGCTGGTGTGTTGGCTCCTAATTCGGAATCATCTGAAAACTTCTAGAAATTGCACTCTGAGTGCATAAACTTTCACATTCAACTTTCTAGTCCAATCTGCCACGTTCTTACTTGATTACTATTTATTATCTCTCTCTCTGGTTGTTCTTACTTCAAAGCTCTCTATAACTCACTGGTACCCTGTTGGCAAATACTATTACCTTGGATTTGGCCCCTAAGCAATGGCTATTGTCAGTGACATATCAAAAACATTACCTAAAACTCTATATGGTATGCTAGATAGTACACAGGTAACCTTTCTTTGGAGTTCCTTTTTTCTTAGTAGTCCCACATCTTCAGTTTACCAGAGGTATCTTAATATTTAAAAAAACTCACCCCACCTGTTTTGGCTGTGGCTTGCTTTCCCTTCTCCCAAATCATACTTACACTCTACTTACTGTGGTAGTTCTTTACCCTGAAATGAGTTCCTTCCTGACATTACAATACCTATTTCTGTTTTTTCACTGAACAGGGAAAAGCAATCAGTTGCAATTATTGATTGCAAGCATAGATAGATAGATAGACAGACAGATAGATACAGATATATAGCCAACTTACTCTTGGAAAATCAAATCAGTAAAATTTCTAAAATTAACTCTGAATGTTTTTGGATTCAGTAGTCATCATTCTCTACTGAGGATATACTTTTATTGTTACCAAGTCTGAATCATTTTAATGAAAAAAATTAATTCATTGTTGATGGGGAATTTTTTGAAGTTTATTTCTTTTTCTTTACATAATTCAGCTGTCTGGTTTTTTCCCCAGATGGGAATTTCTCAAGTATCCAGTGTCCATCCCATTGAAGAAATAATCTTTGTATTCAGTGGTAAATTGCAATAGAGACAAAAACATGCAGGAGATTGTTCACAGCAATCTGTGCCTCTAAGTTTAAGATTATCTGCTGGATATTACACCAACAGCAACTTTTCCAGACTGCCCTTTTATTTTCAGCCTGGAGGTCATAAGAGTGCAAGGCATTACAGTGACATGCAAGATCTATCCTTCATAAAATTAAGTATCTCTCGGCCACTCACAGAGTTAGATTTTTCCCACAGTGCAATTTGCCACTGGTAACTCTGGAGCCAAGGCTAATAATCTACATTATAATCACTTGTTAAGAATTTCCTCATAAATGGGAATTATGAAAGACAGATTTTTCAGAGACTTTCATATGTTTGCCAGCAAACCTATAGCCTTGTCTGTGTTTGACTTACTTCACATGAAAATATCAAAAGCTATAAATAGACTAGCTCTGCCTTATTCATTCTTTGCTAGAGAGACACAAAGACAGTCTGTTTGACATCAAAGTCATGGTAGGGAATCTCAGCCTGCTCCAAGTTTGGAGTTGCACCAGCTGTGGGTTTTCTTTACATGCAAAGTGTAACATAAACAAAGTGATTTTGTATCCCCAATTTAAATGTAACTTAGTTTCAGCATCATCAACATCCTGAATGCAATTTCTCCCGTCTCTTGTAAAGAGGGATTTTTACAAATGTTCAGTCACTCTGCAAGGCAAATTAGGGAATAGTTTTCTAATTCTGAAAAAACAGTTACTGTACTTGCTGTATAAGAAACTACTATATGTGGAAGTATGAAGATACTGAGGTGTCTCCATAAAAGCAACCACATGTAGGGCTTAACTTCATGACTAAGAAAGAAGGAAAACATAATTTGAAAATAGAGCATGACAGCCTTTATAAAGGAAAACAGTTAGCTTATGACGATGTGAAAAACCAGTTCACATCACTTGGAATGAGAAAACGTTTGAGAGATTTGGGTTAAGGAATGATGATAAACTGAAAATTAAGATACTAGTCAGTCAAAAGTTGGGTAACATGCACCTAGAAAAGGATTTCTTAACAGAAAGTTTTAAAATAAAATTAAAATAAAAATAAATTAAAATTACAATTAGAATTAGAATTAAAATTAAAATTCATTTAAATATAATAGTTATACTGACGTACATTATAATAAGTCAGACAATTTTTTTTAAGGAACAGCTATATAGATTATAAGTTGTAAAGAAGTTATCATTCTTTGGTAGAGGATGTGTAAATATTGCTCAACAGATAAATAGGTGTGTGTTATTGACACTGTTTTAGTGATAAATCCAGAACATAGCAACATATCTATAGAAGAGAGGCCCTGCAGCAGCCATTCTGGCCTTAAGAGAGCCCTGTGTAGAAGAGCAACTTGTTACACTTATCTTAACTTTGATAAACACTCTCTGTTCTCTTGGGAAAGGTGCATACCAGAGGAATTACTACAGCCATAAACACCAGGTGTGGATGCCTCCTTTTCTGTCTCCCAGGACGCTGGGGACTGTGTGTTTGAATGAGCAACTGATAAGGGCAGACTGCTCTAAGGAGTGCTTGGAGATGTCGGCTGTTTTGTCTTTCCTCCTGCTCATTCCCAAGACTTTCTTTAAACTTTCCCATAGTGAAACAAATGAATACTGAAGTGTGTGTAATAAAGATGGATCCTGCTGGAAGAAGCAGATATTTTTGGTTTTTTCCTAGCTGCTTGAAATAATATCAACTAAAATGGAGAAAATTAAATCTACCCCAGCCAAAATATTGGTGTTAGGGATGCTACACAGCTCTGCCTAGTTCAGATATAATCTGTATGCAAATTTGACTGCAACATAGTCCATACCAAGCTTTAGGAAAGCAAAAATCTATTCTGCAACAAAATTTATCATGGAAATACTTGATCACTTTGAGAGATAGGTTTTGTGAAGCCATCTCTAGTTTCTATATTTGGCCACACTTATTTATACACAGTAATTATTTTGTCATATTATAAGTGTGGAAACCATGATCTCTAATGTAGAATTTATGCATATAAATAAAGTTCTTATATTTCTACTTTCTAATGCTAAAACCAATGATAGTTGTAATCACATGAATATTAAGCATTTTCATTTGCACAATGCAAATATTAGGTACTAACTAAACATTCAGCATACTTAATACTGTAACAGTGATATTTTAGTTTTCTGTAGAAACAGCAAATATACTGAATAAAAAGAAAACAATAGTATTCAATGGAAAACAATGAAGATAGCTTTACATTAACTGACTAAACCTGTTTCTATATTAAAGATAACATTTTCTGTTTGCTATTCTAAATGTTGAGAGTTGTAACTGTAGTTTCCAAGCCTGGAATATGATTAATGAGTTCTACCCTCTGCTGTATTAAAGAATGGAACGAAAACTTAATGGCCAAAGAGTGCATATATATCTTCAAAAATAACAAACAAAGTGATAAAAGACGTCTATGCTGTTCACAATTCCCTTGATGCTGATATTTTTAGAAACACAGGCACACATACACGATCAATAGTACATCCTGTGAGCAATTCAACCAGTTCTCATTCCTAATGGCTCACATACTTAAGTAAAATTTGAAATACACATAGTCCTTGTATCATTAAGTTAAAATAATTTAGTAAACTAAGGAGTAATAATTTGAAACCCCAAAGAGGATAGTGAAAATAAGAAGAAAAATGAGAATTTGCTCAGAATGGCTCTATAGTGAAAAGAGCAATAGAGAAATCATGTTGCTAACTTGAGATATTTATCTTAGAGGTAAACTCTCCACAGTCTTTTGTTGTAACTGAACATTTATTTATATGTCTATGTGTGTCTGTGTGTATATCTATCTACCTATCTATCTATCTATCTATCTATCTATCTATCTATCTATCTATCTATCTATCTATCTATCTATCTATCTATCTATC
>VZUI01037731.1:0-27474 GCA_013401135.1 Cettia cetti | reverse complement strand
ATTAGATTAGATTAGATTAGATTAGATTAGATTAGATTAGATTAGATTAGATTAGATTAGATTAGATTAGATTAGATAGATTGTCCAAACCAATTTCAAACCCCAGCAAATTGTTTGCATATGTGTCGTGAGATTGCAACAGAATGTATAGAGAAGAAAAATGCTATTGCCAAACCTGTATTGCAAGGAGAAAATTCTTACAAAAATTTTTTAAGTAAACCAAGCATTTTTTTTTCTATCTTGGCTGCTCTCCTAGAACCTCTCTTCAGTGCCACATGAAAATGGCATAGCAGAAAGAGCAGAAATTGACAGAAGAGTTAGCTCAATAATGGGTCTTTTTAATGTAGACAAGTTGAATAATTTCTCAGGTTCTAGTGCTTCAGAGACATGCAGACTGAGAAAATTCTAACACAGAATCCTAGACTGACTTGGATTGAAAGGGATTTTAAAGATCATCTAGTTCCAGGCCCCTTGTTTCGTTCATTAGACCAGGTTGCTTAGAGCCCTAACCAACCTGGCCTTGAACACATTCAGGGATGGGGCATCCAGAGCTGCTCAGTGTAACTTGTTCCAGTTACCACCCTCACAGGGAAAAATTTCTTCCTATATTTAATCTAAAAACATTAGGTAAACATCTCCAGAATGATGCCTGCAGCCAAGATTAAATTTGAGCAGAGGCTGGTGTGTTAATTCTGTGGGAAATTAGAGCTGAGAATCTGAGGAAATGAAAGCTTAGGTAACAAACTCGCAGACTATTTTTCACACTTATACTTGCTATATCACCTTCATTTACATAATTTTATATTTACTATTTTATACTTTTTTAAGAGTCCGGAAAAGGAAAAGTTTGGAAAGAGATGAAAATATTTCTTCACAAGACAAATCATACCCTTATAAAACATGAAGAAACTTTCAGGTGTGGAAAGTTACACAAATCAGGTAGATGTGCACATAAAATGAGCATGTTTTGGTAGCCACAAGTTTTTCAGAAATATTTGTCCCAACTTTAATAAGTTGAATAATAAAAATATCACTTCTCCTTACCTTATGCTTTTCATTTGATTTATTTGTATTCTCATACTAGTACATATAGAAGATTATTACACCTTCAATGATTTCTTCCATAGCTCTAAGTCAATGTCCACTCTTATAGTTCAGTTTTATTAAAGCTTGTTTGATGATTCAATGAACTTATTGTATTTCTGTATTTGACTGCACCAGAGCTAAAGGAAAACAGCCTGCTGCCAGCATATTTCAATAAGCAGCAGTGCATATGGAAATAGAATATGTAGGTCTTGCAACTGTAATAAATAGTTCCTGAAAGAAAGAGATCACTTCAGTTCTTATTGAAGGCAACTGGTTCAAGCAGAGCATGAAAAAATAGTTTATCTGCATTGAAAATACACAAATATAACTGCGTCACAATTACAGTATATAATATATTAGGATGTCTCTAACTTTCTTGTCCTAAAATATGCATGAAAAGGAAATAAAATAGGTCAGTTTCTGCATAAAGCACGTCTAGCCTCACTAAACCTGAAAGTTAAGGGGACAGTGCAAATTTTAAATGCAGTCAATTAATTGCAAAGATTATATAAAATTTTGCAAAGGAAAACATAACCGTCCCTTAAGCTGCCCACAATTTATATACATTTTTTTTCTTTTTTCATAAATATTTCTCCATCCAGTTCTGCATTGAGGGAGACCTACACAACCAGAAGATGAATCTTTCAAATGAGCTTCCTCTCTGCAGGGAAATAATGAAATGCAGACAAAGTGCTTTCAGGTTTAAGACAAGGAAGATGAAAATAGAAATCATTTAATAATCCCCATTATGATAATGATAACCTCAAGAATTTACTTCAAAAATAAATTATTAAATATTTTACAAATACTTTTTTTAGATGCAAGTATTCCACAACTTTTCTCTAAGTTTTACAATTAACTGTTATTATGCCACCACAAAGTTAAAACAAGGAAGAAGAAAGATTTGCATCCTATAATTCTATTTGTATTCAAGTTAGATATGTAAAAACATGTGAAAAATAACAAAAAAGTGTTTCAAAAAATGCTTATTAGTACAACATTGTGCTTTTTCTTTCAGGAGAACTTTTCAGTGGTGATCTCTAGGAAATTAAATAAAGCTTTTAAACATTTTGAGTCTCAGACTACTCTTAGGTTCCTGTATTCAGTAAGACCAAGCAAAAAAAAAAAAGTAATTGTAATCTCACTAGCAGAGATCACAAGAGTTTTATATTTGTTACCTGACTACGCATTAAGTTTTTTTTATTATTATTCTATTAAGATCAAACAAAAAACTGATCTCTACTGAAGGGATATATGTCACCTTAAAAAACTTCAATTAAGCCCATGCACTTTAATGAAAGTGTTTCATTTTCATTAAATCAGCAGATGTTGCACCACCAAATTTTTTATTATTTCTTCCTAAGCTTGCTGGGGACTGTAGCTCAGAAGGAGAGGTGCGTGCAGAAGTCTGTATCAGCAAATTAATCAGAACCTACAGGAGATAAATCTTTCTTCTGACCCAGCTCCTTTGTCTGGTTTCTGACTAGCAGAGGACATGACCAGGGGCATCACAATACAGTTCTGGCAGAGAAGGACACTAGATCCTTCTCAAAATATATCATCAAAGCTTAGCTCCATCTCATAGGTTATAAGTTATTATTTTTAGAAAAACCCACAGACCATCGTTGACCAGATGAAAACGCTTTCTCATCAGTACTGCTTAAAACTAAATTTGAATGACCCAACTTTAGTCCCCACGTACAAGGCAAGGTGGATGAAGATTTTTAGGAAAAAGCCATGCTTTTATTAAGCCAGCTGATAGTGTAGGGAAGATAAAAGGTTTGAGGCACACATGCAGTCAAGGTAGACCTGTAAACTTTAAGGAGTTAATTTCTTCTTATGTTACCTATGGAAATGAAAAGTAAACACTCTGTGCAACACAGAAATTGAAACGGTGAAGTAGGATCATTGCAGAAACAGAAATCCATATGAATTCTGGTGTCATTAATGCCTTCTGGAAATGAGGTCCTCCACAATGAATACAATGCCTTGTTTTACTGTCTTCAAGGACAACTTAGTTAAAGTTACAAGCCGGACAAATTTAACATAGGAAGGTGGATAACACTCAGGGTTCAGTCAGCCTTCAACTTATTCAGTTTTATCCCTTGTGGCTTAATTTACTACTTCTGTAATAAAATCCACCTTCCAGCTGTGATCTGCTTTGCTTTGAATAGATACTTATATTATTTCATGGTACTGCCATCTTGGAAAACATGATGGTGCACAGGAACCAATTAAAACATTATTTTCTAAGAATATCATTCAATATGTGATTTTGTTCTTATTAGTTACTCAAGAGGGAAATAGTACAGAAACTCTAAGATTAACTGGTCATTTCAGGAAAAGTTATGTCTATTGTATTTTACATAAGTGGCATAACGGTTTCTGTGAGCTGAATGCAAATACAAAGCCAAGTACAACACAAATGGTTAAATGAAATCCATAAACAGCAAATTAGGGTAATCAAACTATATGCTTTACAAGCCAAAGATGGCTTTTCAGTTTTCAAAGACTTCTGCTCCCAGAGTATACGGAAATTTGTATGGGGAGGGGGGCAGAGAAATAAAAACTGGTTTTAAATACTCAGAAAAAAATTCATAGCACATATTTTAGAGTCCTGAACAATATGGTACCTAAAAATTCAGGTAAGAGAAATTACAGTTCTAGGTATTCTAAGGTAAGTATTTCCCCATTATTTTGATTTTTTAAAGTTGTTTGCTGATAAACTGTGAAATGGGTGTTACATCTTGGCATTGCCATGCTTTAGCTGCAGTATAAAATAGAGGTACTGACAATAAATAACAACTAATAACAGTTCAATATTCAAAGCAAGATTCAGCCAGGGTTTTGACATCAAGAAATATCCAATGTTATATAAAATAAAATAAAAAAAAAATTTAAAAGTGGAATTTAAATTTTAAAAGGTATATTTCAAATGTGGATGTTTTCTTTACAAGCAAAATTTAAAGCTCCTGAGCTGCATGTTCCAAATGCAGAAAATTCTTGGTTCCACACTTGTACCTAGGAAGTGGGGAAGAAGCTCAAGTATTACCTTTACTAATTAATGTTTATAGAATCTGTGTATGTCAGGAAGTGACCAATCATTAGACTGAAAAAAAGGAAGTGAACCTTAAAATGCATTAAGCTGAGTTGAAAATGATAAAATCCCCACTCCCACCTTGACCCCCAATACCATTATGAAATTCTCTTATTTTTTTCCATTTCACTCCAGATGTCTTCATTATAGTTGAGAGTAGTCCAAGCATTTCAGGCTATGAAACAAAGAATTACACCATTGACATTTGGGAAAGAGTATGAGATCATTAGAAGTCCTGAGCAGGGTGGCCTATATGTTTTACTAGCTATTGCTTTGCCCTTTAGCTAAAGTCCAGTACCTAAATCAATGGGATTCTTCTGCGTCTCTGTGAAAAGCACTCCACACTCTAAAACACCTTGGTCAGAAACCTTCCTTCTGTTTGTTTCTTTGGGGTGTTTTTTCCCTTTATTATTTTAAACTGTGTCTAAATATTAGTATAGATTCTTAAGGTCACATTGAAGTTTGCTTTGGCATATAATTCTCTGTTCATAACCTTGAAGTTTTTGAGAATATTTATCTTTTTTTTTTTTCTGAACTCTGTATTAATCATTGAAAATCACCATTAATCTCTCTTTTGTTCTGGTATTTGTTGCTGAATACCTCTAATAAGGTCACTGCTTTTCTGTTTACTTCTGATTGCTTGGAATTAATTCCAAATATTTCTGCAAAAAACTCAGCACCATCGAGTGTGAAATCCTGATGCTTTTGTAATTGCTGCCCAAAATCAGCAATCCTTTGCTGTTTTTCTTAACCTTATTAATTCCTGGGTTATTTTCTGTTCACTCTACCACAGATCACAAACTTACTTTAACCTCCTCTCAAATGCTGTGTCAAGCTTTCAGCCATCCTCTCCTCTTTGTATCCATGGTGTTTGGTGTTTGTCTCAAGGCTGTCAATTGAGTTTCTGAAGTGATTATCTCCTTCTTACTGAACTTTCTCAACATGTTATGCAGACAGTTTTCTTGAGCCATCTGTTATAAGCATATTTGAAGTTCTTTCCAACACTGCCCCTTAGCCCAATCTTGCCACTTTATTGCATCTTTAACAGAAAAACATGGAAAATTTTGAATATCAATTGCTGTAAAACATCTTAAAAAACATTTCACAGAGGTGTTGCTCAGAAAGACTATTAAGGAGAAGTGTGAATGGATGTGGGAGATTTTCTCTCTAATTTGCAGGCACAGACTAAATTGTATTTATAAAGTAGTTAGAAATATATGGCAATTGTTTTTTAATTATCAATATAACTTGGGAGGAAAAAATCTTGTCATTCCCACTTTCTTCTGGATTAATTTTGTTTCAGTTGAGAAAGATTGCAACACACAGGAGTTTTTTCAGCTTAAGACAAGGAGGAGAAAAGAGTCTTCACTTGAGCTAATATCAATGACCCTGCAAAAACAGCTGATCTATTATTTTCGATTTTCTGTCCATAATATGTTTTATATCTCTATCTTCAGTAGCCTAATATTATGCTCTGTTTTCAATTCGCTTGCCTGAAAAAGAACAAGACAGGCATTTCAGCGAGGCACATACCAGACATAGTGGCTATCAGCAGAGGTGTCAATGATGCTGGCACGAGGATGCCCTCTGCAAATAATAGCTTGTTAGAGTGACAGACCAAGAGCAGGTAATTGCAAAGCTGGTGATGATGCACTCAGGGTGGGAGCAGGAGCACTGCACTGGGGTGCAAACCACTTGCTCTGCATGCTGCTCCTTTGATCTCCAAGTGCTCCATTTGCTTTTTCTGCTCTTAGAAATGGAAAGCCTGGGACATATGTAAAATCTGCCTTTGTTAAGAGAAAGGAAACGCCTTAGGACACCACCACAGCACTATCAGTTCCCATAAAACACAAAAGCCTCTGTTTTGCCATGTTAGGAAAAAATGGGAATACAGAATCCCTTATCACTGGTGACAATTGCATCTTACATCTGTGCAATAAAGCTGCCTGACTGCATAATCCTTCCCCTCCAACAGTCATTTTCATTGCACAGCAAAGTGCGCACCAAGATAGGGCAAGTACCATCCATTGCATCTGGAATGTGGAAAGCTGCCTCCATACTTTCATATAGAACAGCTCACACAAAAACTTTGACAGACTCTAACAAGGGAATCTTGCCTGCACTGAACTGAAGTTGCTTGAATATCAACTAAAACCTTCCCCTGTTTGAAAACCTATTTACGCAGAGCCTCTTAAGATGTCCAGTGCCAGCTTCCTCTCCTCATTAGCCAAATGCTGCTGGAGTCACCTCTAGTGCACTTCTGTCTTGGTTTAGAGAGACAGGTATCCGCCAGGTAAAACTGGAGTTTTCCCTGGAATGGAGAATGTAACCCCCCTTCCCTCTGAATTACTATAATTTTGCAATTAATGGCTTTCAGGCAAAAGTTTGGGAATAGGAGTAGCAGTTAATATTAAAATAAACAATGTAGGAATATTAAAATAAACAAATGTAGTAGTACAGAAAGACAAGCAAACAAAACAAACAGGAAAAAAATGAAAAACCCCTGACAGAGTCAGGGATGTGACCTGACACCCTGTTGGTCAGGGTGTTAGAAGCAGTCCAGATGAATCCTTCTGGAGTAACAGATGCGGTTCTGTGGAGTAGAGATGATCCCATAGAAAAGTCCAGGGATGGCGAGATGAGTCCAGTCTTCCTCTGAGGAATCCAGTGTAGGACTGACTCTGCTGTTTTCTCTCTCCCTTTTATCCAGGTAGGAAGTCCAGGCTCCCCCCCAGCACTGGGTGGAGCATCTCACACTGGGATGATGGAATGTGTCATGTCATTGGTGAGCCTTAGTGGGCCATTATCAGCAGATATCCCCGTGGAGGGAAGGATGGTGATGAAAGAGATAAGAAACACTGCCCCACCCGGTTTTAACAGCTGGGCCATTATCAGTAAGCATCTGCCCCCCTCCCCCCGCAGTCAAAGAAATAAAGATAAAAAACATTTTTCCCCAACTGCTTTCAACATATGAAATACAATACACATTTTTTTGGATCCATAACCCAAGACAAGTTAGCATAGAGCTTCTATTTACTCTCAATTGAACTGTTTTCTTCTCTTCTCCTTTTTCCTCAAACCTTTTTTCTTTCCACCTTTTTTAATGCAGAACCAGTGTCCTTTCTCAAACCTTTTGCAAAACACAAGAGTGATAGCTGTTAGGAGTCTTCCCTCTCTTGCAGAATAAATAAAGGATAAGCATGTGAAAGCATGTTAGCACAGCAGGGCAAAGGGATGTGTGATATGATTGCAGGTCTAAAATGAAATTAGTGGTGTGAAGATTGGCTATGTGAAAAATCTTGTGAGGAAGCTGATTGAAAATGAAAATTAGTTATCTTTTTGAGAACACATTGTAGTCTGCTGTGTGATCCATAAAGCAGTTAAAAATTTAATCAGGCTTGTTACACTCTCTAGAATTAAGAAAATATTTCAACAACAGGCTAGTGTCTTCAGCAGAGGATAGAAATAAAAGAGGATGTGCACAGTAACGCTCCACTTAAACTGTCCATTCAAAGGGAGAGGCATTCTTTGCAAGAGGAGTTGTCTTATTCTCTAATGTGCCTCTGTTTTGAATGCCATCTCCAGAGAAATTCTTGAAACAAACAACAATGTTGTAGTCTGAGGTTTTGCCCTGGATGAAGGGGCAGTCCATTGACTTGCAGAATGACTAGAAGCCACTGTGAAATTATCTCTCACCATAAACTTGTTCCTTTCTTCCAAAATCTCCCCTTCTCCATTGTCCCTGTCACCATAAGATGGTGACAATGTGTCTGGATTTAACCTGCCCAATTGTCAGGGTTAAAGGTATAGCCTGGTGGTAATCATAAACCAGCCTTGTTTCAGAAAGAAGATGAAGATTACAATAGTCAAGTTTTTATTAAAATCTTTATCAGAATAGGATGGGACACAAAGATGATTTGGGGACAGAATTCAGTAAATTGAACTCTAAAGTTGAAATATTTTAGTAAGGGTCAGATTTGTTCCTAGGCCACAAAAAAGGGTGGTACTTGTAACAGCAAGAACATTGTTTTTGCAGAGGATGGATTGTAAGCAAGAACACACAAAACCTACAGTCTGTTCATTTCTAGACATTTTCTGCATTACACCATACCTTTCCAGATGAATGAACACAAAGCAACATTGTGTTTTCTTATGTGGAAATTTGAAATAACTTAAGAATTGTATTGTTAAAGGAAATAAAAATAAGCTTAATAACAAAAAGTATGTAAATGTACTTCTGCTACCCACTCAGAAAAGATTTTGTAGAAGTTGATCTAGTCTATGAGGTAAGCCATGTCTTCTAATGGTCTGTAATATCTTTTTCCGGCAGCTGAAAACATAAATCAGCACTTAAACCTGTTGCAGGTGTTTCTGCCACTTTCAAGGCCATAAAAAAACATACCATGAGGTAAGAAAAATTTGGTGTACTTTTACAGTTTTCTGAAGGAAAATCGTAGAGTCAGTTTCCCAATAAGTCATGAAATTTTCTGCCCCAATGCCCAAAAGCTCAGTTTGGATCAGACAAGCTGCCTGGGACACAGCAACAGAGACACAGGTCTTGAAAGAATATTAAATTCCACCAAATAAATGCTGTGTTTTAGCCACATTGGAAAAGCTTAATTTATAGTGGTAACAAGCTAAAGGTACAGGCCTGCCAGCACCTGACTTGACAGGGCAAGAAGTCAGAGGAAGTCTGCTAAAGAGAATTACTGGGGATTTCTAAAACAAGCTGAGATATTTCCTGGATTATTTGGTTTCTTATTCCACTCCAAGTTCATTTTGTCCATTTAAACTGCAGCAAATATTTAACTTATTAACATTTAAATGAGTTCTAGTGGGGTGAGCACCTAAGATATCATTTTTGGAGGTTGCTTCCAGTGTCTTTTGAGCACAAAACACATTGGCATATTTGGCATATTTCCCCTTTAAGCAAAGTAGGGTTGATGGTGCTGTCATACAGCTGGAGAATGCCTCAAAATCTACAGCACAAAAATTTTCATAAATGCCAGTGTTTAGGAAATAAAAAAATACACACATACACTAAAAAAATTCTGATGATCTTTAATTTTCTTCTTATTTATTTCATTTCATGCCACATATGCAGCAAGACAGGGATGGAAACATACCTCTGATTTTAAACAAGTTACTTTAGGGATCCTAATTTTTGCATTTAATCCAGTTCTGTGTGAAGTCAGAATAATAAGATCAAATTTAAATATATTAAAAAAAAAAGAAGAAAAAGGTAAATCTGGAAGGAAGTCCCATTTTAATCGACTTCTTCAGATTCGGGCTGCCAGCCCTTCATTTTCTGTGTGCAATTCCATTAGCCCCACTGCTATTCTCTGGAAGTGGCTGCACTTTCCCTCCAGCTGGCAAGGTGCAAAGGGCTCTGTAGAAGTGGTCTAGGAAGCAACCCGCACCCTCCCTGGAGACCAATTACTTTTGAAATGTGCCCGATCGTTTGCTGCTGCCCTCTCCCCCTCCCCAACCTGCCCCCACCTTCCCCCAGTCGCTCATTGTGCTGTTGTCATCCAGACACCTGATCAACCCTAATTCTTGCTTTTATTTGAATTAGGGTGCCACCAATCCTGGATCCATGTCAGGGCCCATGTAATGCCTTTGGGCAACACTGGGGATTAGATTAGCATTTTGGTGCTCTTCTAAAGCTGCATGGTCAGCATTAAAAGGATCCCATTAGAGATAAAGGGAGCAGTTACACAAAGCCTAAGAAATATAAGGGCCAGAGAAGGTTGATGTAATTGGCTGATATTAGAAAGTGCTTTAATTGATGAAAGCATACTGTGGTTACTACCCCTTTTTTATAGTTTAACATGCCTCTCAATTACATTCTCAGTTGTTCGTTTACGCTGAGCATGTCTTTCAGGACTGCCAAACTCTTCAGGGAAAATTAGGTAAGTATGTTGTAGTAGGTTGGCCAGCCTCACAATTCAAACCCCATTATTGGCTGATAGAGGGAGTCTAACCAGAAAAAAAAAAAGGTTGCCTAATCAAACAGTCCCAGACATGAGACAATGAAGAAAAATGAATAATTTTCAAACTGGGGAGCATCAGACAGACAGCTTAAGCTGAAAGCTGAAGTATTTTTTTAAAAATACAAATATGTTTCCAATGTCAGGGAAAGACTTTTTCCAGCAGTTTTGCACATGAGGCTGCCTCAGCTCAGAAAGGCGTATCTTGGCAATGGTGCATCCACTTTGCAGTACAATGATTACCTGAATTTCTGTTCTTGACCCATTCAGTCCACATGAGATACATCACAGTGTGTTAAGTATTTTGTATACCTACACTATTATTTAATTGTTGGTCTTTCTTAATACATGTGATAACTTGATGCCATAGTAATCTCTTATTACCAGGGCACACTCCAAGCTTTACTTTTCCTACTTTTCTTGTCAACATTCATAGTCTCAGGAAAAGAAGGGTGCACACTTAGGGGAAAAAGCCAGAACTTTTTATAGAACCTTAACCCTTAACTGCCACACAATAATTAGATTTCATCATATCATGTATGTTTCAAAGCTGTTCCGGTAGCTTTCTTACTTTCTTTTAAGGGACATGTGCGAAGATATCTATATCTACCATGTGTTTAATCATTTAAATAGACAGAAAATAAAAATTCCTTCAACCTTCCAACCACTGTGTTTGTAACTATTAGTATGCAGGACTCAAGATGCTGGCTTGAGGGCTTTTTAGGGCTTTCATAGCAGGCCACAACTAAACAAAGCAATATTTTCCAATTATTAGTGAAGAAAAATACTGCGTTTCAGATTACATTTATGTTACTACAGGAAAAAAATCTAGAAAATAGGTACGTCTGCATGTTTTGCTGTATTAAAATTGGTTTTGAAGGGTTATATGTAAGTTGTAATATTGCATGTTTGCAAAATTGCCATTCAGAATTATGACCTGTGGTCATATCCCTGAAACAGTATCTCTGCTTGGTATCCAATACACTTACCAACACAGCACCATACATAGTAGCTGTAATTTCTTTCTTTAATTTAGTCACCAATTTGGGTATATAGTTAATAGAAACTTTTAAGAGAAAGGAAAACAAAGACATCTTCCATTAAAACTGCTTTCAAATCAAGCTCTGTCTTCATGGATAGAGTAGGAGCTGAAGAATCAATAACTTCTAAGTGTTTTATAGATTCATCAAAGCAACAACAATGGTACTCCACAAAGGAGTGTAAGAGATTTAGTAGCTTTACCTGTGCTGTCTTCTAGACAAAATTCACCAGATCACAAGTTTAACACGCATCCTGAGTTCCTCCTGGCTTCAAGAAGTTTCATTTTGAATTCCCAATATCTGAATTAATTGCAGGTGCCTGCTTCCAATAAGATTACATTCTTTAAATTATACATGTCAGTGCATCACTTAAGCCATGTCACTTCCTGTTAAATTTCTTCTCACTGTAAGTTTGTGTAACAAAATGTGACATGATAGAAGTGTGCTGGTGTGGTGCAGTACCTCAAAAATAAATACAAAGCTTTAGGACATTAAATTCTACTGATCTTTTGAGTTATCTTTGGATGATTAAAATGTGTAGGTAATAGTTTAGCAGGAAAGGTTTTAAGCAGTAGCTGAGGGTAAAAGCTGTTGACCCTGAAGTTGTCTCAATTCTGCTGTAAACTGAAAACACCAAAAAAAAAGTACACGTTTATAATGATCAGAAAATTTGTTTTCTCACACAATACACAAAATACTAAGTTGGAAGGGTCATGACACTTAAATAGAGAAACAGAGAAATACAGACCTGAAAAGAACTCCAAATAGTTTGCTTCCATCAGAGTTAAGCTGTAGAGTAGACACTTGTCCTAAATAACTTTCTACCCCAGATAGTGTCTCCCTCAGGAATTTGTACAGAGCAAGAACTAATCATATACATTATTACCATATTACCATGATGAGGCTTATAAAGATGCTGTAATTGCAATTGGATCTCTGGGATGCAGAGAATCTAATTCCTGTCTTGGCTGAACCATGCAACTTCAATAGCAGAGTAAGACCTGGGAGCAAATGTTGTGTAAAAGGTAATCCTCAATCACTTAGGAACTGTGGTGTTATAAAAGGCTTAATTTCTACTGTGCCTAGTACAGGAAATAACTACTAATCATTTCAACCTTTATACTTAATTTTGGAAATATTAGAATTACAATACGAACTGGGCACCAGTTTGTGCAGGTCTTGCCTCTGCAGAATCATTAGCTAGAAAACTTTTCAACGTTACACAGGATAAAACACGAAATCTACCATTCCAGCTAGTTTGCTGTTCTATTTAATATAGAAATATAAACGTCTTTAGACATAAAAGAAAATTATCTGCCGTTATTCCACTCATCTACCCTATAGACAATTTACTTGAAAAACTGGTCCTCATTGAACATTAATAAAAGAAATAAGCTGAACTGAACTCAAGATTGTACTAGTCTTTGTCAGGCCTTTCAACATAGCGGTGCTATCAATCTACTCCTCATTTTCTCCTCTGTAGATCTCACCTCGCCCCATAGCAGCTGTCAGCATGAACAGTGAATGCATTCCCACTTAGGCAATGAATATGGTTAGCTATCCATGCACAGACCCATCTTTAATATCTTATCCAGCAACTAAAGCCTCTGCATTTAGCCAGGTACTCAAATGAGCTGTTATTACACCTTTCTATTAAAATTACTCTGTTTTTCTCTGCAAACTGATATTCAGCTGCTCTCTTCCTCTTATTGTCTATAGTTGACAAAAAACAGTCAGCCTAGTGTTTGCACTTAACACACCACAAAGTCAAGCCACCTCAAGTTCTTCCAGAAGTTACAGTCCATGCAGGAACATAGAGAACTATTAATGGTACTGATCTAGTCTGATAGGGGTGTTTTGATAAACACAGTCACCACTAGGCTACATCTGAAGACAATATTTATTTTGATGATCCTGGTTCTCTCATCCTAAGAGAATTAGGAATCTCATGGATTTTGGTCTAAACAAAAAAAAAAAAAAAAATGGAATCAAGAATCAGAGGTGCCTAGTGCAGAAATTGGAGAACTATGAAGACATTAAAAACAGAAAACACCTAATCTGAAGATTAAAGAAGCCTTCAATCCAAAATATCTTGAGTACCAGCCCCAGTGAAGTTTGTGGAGAAACATAGACGAAAGGAACTCATGATGCTGTAAATTTTGGATGCCCTCATCTTATTCATGTTTGACCATCTCTCATGTTTGTTGAATTAAACCTTCACAATGACATCTAAGCTAAACTCAACATGTATTTAATTTTTGACCCTTGGACCCAGATAAATCAAAATCAGTCCTCCTACAAACTGGGCATTAAAATTACTTTGACAAAACATAACCACTTTTTCTCCCTAAGGATAATAATATGAATTCTCTAATTATCAGCATGGGATTTAATCTGTAAGACAAGTAGCTTCAATACTATAACAAATCTCAAACCTGATCCTTCATTTTCTATTTACACCAGAAAACAGTTGGCTTATTATGTTTGCGGTTCCTGTGATGCTTTGTCAGTCCAACACAAAGTCTCCTTCTCTGATGTTCAATAATATGTAGCTTTCAAATTGAAATATATGAGCTTTCAAATGTACCTGCTCTCTATTCAGGTATTGTTGGTATTCCCTTTACAGGATATTAGATCTCTCTATTACTTATTTATCCCACAGTCTTGGACAGTGGACAGGTAATCATCAAGCATGTAGTTCAACAACACCCAAACTTCCTGTCAGAAAAGCATGGTTCTTGTTCGTATGAGTAATTTTCACCAAAAGAGCTGACTTCTCCAGAAAAGGCTGAAACGAAAAGTAAAATAGAAAGTGGTGGTAAAGGCCACAAGTGTGGGAGCCCTAGAAGCAATCCAAGCAAAGAACCTAACAAAAGATACTTCTGATGTATCTACAGGGTAGTATTTGCAGAACTTCAACAGCAGACATTGCCCTCTAATCACAAATTTATATTACAGACAAGTAAAATATTTTGTTGAGCCACTTTACAGGTATCTCTGTAAATGGATGAGGCTTGTATACAAGATCTGACTTTTGTAAAAAATCGTGTTTGATAGTCAAACCCAAGCTTTGCATATCATGCCTGATTTTTATCTATTTTTACTGACACATCTGGATGAACTGACAGGCCTGGAGGAAGAAAAGTCTCTCTAAGACTAAATAAGTAGGTTAAAAAATATATATATAAAATATATAACATATATATTTATACTACATCTAGATGTGATGGAATGCTTTCTGAGGATGCCAAACCTACATTTGGAGGAAGTTCAATAAGGACATTCAGGGGGCTCTTCATTTTAGTGTATCAAGCTTAATGCAAGCAAAATTTCAATTATTTCATCAAAACCACTTAATGCTTACCTGCTGATAACTTCTTGGTCATCTCCAGGGAGCTCTCATTTTACCAAAATAAAGCTGTCATACATGTGCATCAGTTTGTCCATTTCCTCAAAGACAGTAGATTGACTATTTTTTCACCATAGTTGTAGTTTTACTCTCAATAAAACTGTCTAGGCTGTGCAGTCTTTGTTTTAGTTCTTTCTTGAATGGCTGAAGAATTATTTCATGGTGTCTGTACATAACACTTTACAATTATGAGCCTTATAGATCTCAAAAGCTCTAAAAGCTTTGAATGTTCTCTTCTGCATTAGCTGTACCATGATATTTGAAGATATTTTGTTTGTGATTTATTGTCAACTGATACAAAGCAGAAAAGTCCTCTGATGGACTGTTCAATGTGTTATCTTAGCTTTAAATCTGTACCCCATAACCAGCAGCCCAAGATGCTCAGTGCTCCTGTACATATCTCATTCCAGTCACTGGGCAGGCAAGAAGGAGTTTGGAGATCCTGCATCAGATCTAGCAGGCCCTTCCTCCAAAAAAGTCACAAAGAATTAAATTAATGGAGTTGCAGTTTCCAAGCTGAAACTAGGCAAGAGTGGACCGGGAGCTGACAAAGTTATGAGCAATTGTGTTAAACTAGGCAAACTTGCCAACAGGATACATAAACAGGCCAAAAGAATCAAGCACAGGATGACATCTGAAATCCTCTGTTAAGTTTCAGGGGGCTGAAAAACAGAGCAACTATCACTCTCCTCAATTCAAAAAATTGTTGTGTCCTCTTACTTCTGGCTCTTTTCTTTTTTTCCTTTTTATTTTTTTTTCTTTTTTTTTTAGCTCCATTATTTGCAGTGAGGGATCACATTTGGGCTTTATTCTTTTTACAGCCATAAAAGATTCCTGGGAGGTGAGAATAGGGTCTTGCATTTAAAGATCATTAATGCTCCACAATAAACACTGAGAAATATAGTGATTTTTTGGTTTATGCAGAACTTTGGAGCACTTCACTGACAAAAACAACAACAATAAGGAGTGCTGTAGAAAGTAGGAAAAGTGTTGAAAATAGCACTTTCTATGTCTGAGGTGCCTACATCTGCTGTACATCATTTCCTCAAACCATTTTCCCAGCTGCTGGAGTTGGCAAGAAAAGAATAATTTGGGGAATAAAAATCTGAAAAGGCAAGAAGTAAGGCAAGGTCTGAATCTCTCCACTTCAAAGGAAACAACACTCATAATGAAACAACTTTACCAACAATATGCTTTTCCACTGAGGAAATGCTAAGCTCTCTCAAAAACAAATTTTTTTTGGTAAAATTCTGCTAGGTTAAATAAATCTCTGTACCAAAGTACACCAGTACTTTGTATTCCTCACAATATTTTCATTTAAAAGGGAGTTGCTGTGCAAAATAATGTCCTTGTCTGTCCCTTCCTCATACAAACCTCAAATCAAATTTAATAAAGCTAGTTTGATACAATGCCAGCCTACACTTGGTTTACCCTTGGTCGACTTTAATAGGGTCAAAAATATTTTCGCTTTGGCAGTGTACACATTAATCATTTTTCCAGAGGATTTAGAAAATTGGAAGAGACAAGGCCAAGCAAAATTTTAAATTAATTGGGCCTACCCCAGCATTCAGGAGGTCACCTTGTGTCAGTTGTCCCACATTTTCCAGGTCACAAAGTTCCAGTGTATCCTAAGCTGCCATGAGGAGAGATCTGTGCTGTGGGCACACAAAGGTGAAAGAAATTCTCCCAGAAAGTGAGATTTTCCTAGAGGCAACCACAATGATTCCAGCTTCCAGACTGTCACCAGACACCAACCACTTAAATAATGCATACTTTACTGGTGCCTGTACTTGGTGCATTTTCTAATCAAGTAGTCAGGAAAATTTGCAAGCATTCTGTCATTTATCATAATTCTGCTGCCTACTTGCTACTACAGAGTAATTAATTTTAGTGCTACTCAGAATTCTTGATTTCAACTGGGAAATCTACTTTCACAGTCTTTGCTGTTTTCACCCTACCCTCTGTTTTGTACGTTTTGTTGGTTGGACTTTGGTGGTTGTCTTGGGTTTTGTTGTTTTTGTTTTGCTTGTTCCCTAATAGTCTTGTTAGGGGTTTGAACATCAAAGCTCTATTCTTGCAACGGAAAGACTGTTTTGTGGCAATGGTAATATGCTATTCTAGTGTGGCACCAATAACTGCTTCCACATTTCTCATTGTTATCTGAAATAATGCCCTCTCAGTATCTGGCTGATTGGCCAGATACAGATGTCAATGCTAAAGGAGGGAAGCAAGTGAAAGGCTTCTTTACAGACATAATTAATTTATTAGATTCTAAAAGTCCTTACTGTGTGATAAGGACTGCGTATACCTTTTGGTTCACAGTTGTATTTTGAGGAACAGAGTGTCACAAACCAAGTGCTGAAAATAACTACAGGCGAGGAAATCATGTTAAATGGTTTATCATCTGTTTAACATTCTTAGTATTTAACCCATAACACTAATAGGAGCTTTTGCACAAAAAAAATTGTTATCTTGTGGAATTATTTGCAAACCTTGAAGTTATGAGGAGACTGGAAAGGAAATATCTGCATAATTATTGCTTACATATCTGCAGACACAAGGCATATTGGTTTTTAAAGAGGTTTACCCTCATTTGCAAGGGGGACTTGGAGCTGCAACAGTAGGTTTTTAAGGTGCTCAGTCCGTTCCAATCTGAGTCATGGCCACTGTGACCAGAAAAATTGTGTAGCTGATGGGTTTTCATGGAAAATTTCCATTCCAGTCAGAGCTTTGAAATACTCATACTGTCCACCTTACAGTCTAATATGACATGTAAATTTCTTTATTTCCATTATATAATTGTATTAAACAATAATGTTCAACAGGAGGGTTAAATAATAAAAACTGAAAAAATCTACATTAAAGTAAAAACAGTGTATGAGTCGCAAAGATATTAGATACATTAGAGTATTTCAGGGTGTTTGTGGCTATCTTCATCTAAACAATACTGATAGTTTTCTGTGGATCGTTGTGTCTCCAATTGTTCCCTAGTCTCTTTAGGATGGCCCAAAATGAAGGTGATATTTGTTTTGTAAGAGCTATAACCATTTGATATCAAGCTGACAGTTTTCCTGTCAAATGAATCAGTTGTATTATTAATGAAACTAGGTGCTGGTGAGTGGCATAGTACCATAACTAAGGATTTAAAAGCAAAAAAATGGAGGAACTGAAATCTGATTAAGTTTTTCCCTATAGGCACATATCAAAAAAGGAAAGATTATAGAATCCCTACAAATGTAGGGAGCAACAACATACAAATATATTAGAAAACTGTTAAAAAGATCATTCTACATGTGGGAGAGTGTTCCACAATAATACAACATAAGATCACCACCTATTCTTTCTCACCAGTTTCATGCATGAATTAAATCACATATTTAGCCATGAAAAAAAAAAATAATAAACTGAATTGCTTTGTGCTTACATTTAAATATGTATTTGATGCATCTGTGGCGTATCAGTGTGACATCCCGACCTTTTTTCCCAGCTGTTATATTTGAGCCTAAAATTGACATTACAAATTTCTTAGAAACATCCAAAAATATGCCCATCAACATCAACAACCTTCTTGATAGGATCTATGTGGGACACTTGAAAATAGAAATTGGCAGAAAGTTCTAATCATATCTATTCCACAGACTATTAAAACAACACGCTGATGAAAACTGTCATGCAGCTGGGATCTTCTCTTTAACGCTGCAATATTTTTTTTTAACGAAATAGAAGTTTAAACTTTAACAGGGCAGATGATGCCTGTGAGAAATAATGCAGATGTTGTGACACTGAGCAAGGAACAACATAGCATGCAAGCCTTAATTAATCATTACAGAGTACTGATTTGCAGAATTACATGAGCAGTGGTTTTGGTGTCATGAAATATTATGGGATTAGTCTCATGTAGAGATGAGGTTTAAGTGTACACAGGTAGAATAAATATAAATAAATATCTCAACATGCTTATTCCCAAATGATGCCATTAGTGATGTATGACATTACTCATGCTACTTCCTCTATTAATGAAAAATAATTTATTTCAGGATTTTCTGAAGAGCAGCACTTTGCTACTCATCATTATATTTTGACAGCAAACTGAATTCTTGTTCACAAGTATAGGATTTGTTTAGCTCCAGGCATCTGTGTTTGGATTATGAGAATGCTGATTGGTTCACTGCCAGAGGCACAAAAAGGTCAAACTGTCCTTTTTTAAAGGCTCTTTTTTTCTTTTCCCCCCACCCATTTTTCCTTTTTTTTTTTTTTTTTTTCCTTGCCTGAGAGTTTGGCTCATTAATCAGAGTTAAAAGAAAGGGGAAAAGGCAGTGACTTGAAATCATTTGATTCTTTTTCAAGGGTTATTTTAAAAAGCAGAACTCAATGTTAGTGTTAGAGGTTGAGTAGATGTTTGTATGGATCATACTGACATAGTTCTGACAGGTGACCTGAAACCTTTCAAACTGACATCTGTCACAGAGACAGACAGAGGGTTTTTAGCCTCAGAGCCTGTTTTCATGACATTTCATTTTTCATCAGATTTTGAGAGAAGGGGGGAAAAAAAGAAGATGAACTTGAAAAAATCTTGCCAGGAGCAGAAAATGAGATCAGGTTTTGTGCAGCTGTCTAACTCACCTTTAAAGGTTAGAGGTCCAGGCAAAGTGAAGAAAAAGGTCTCATTTTGATGTTATTAGCTAAAAGGACAGATTACTTCTTTAAGTCTATTTCTACAGTTGCATAGCCGGTATTGGACATTATAGAGGTGTAGGTAGTTTGGTTTAGTCATTGCAAGTCCTGATTTTCAGCATTTACTTGCTCTTTGCGTTGATCTGAAACCTAGGGAACAAGTTTGACTCCTATAAGCATTTAAGCTGAAAACTTCAAATCTCTATCATGTGGAAAATGTCACACGATAAAATATTAATCAATATTTAGCTTCTGGTTTCACTTTATTCAAATCATTGCTAGGAAGAAGTGACATCTATTTTAAACTAAAATGGATGAGCATACAGGCATCTACAGCACAGGCACCATAAGGAGACTATATTTTCAATTTAAACTCTACTGAACGCACCCATGAGACAAATTGAACTAGCTAGAAATTTTCTTTCCTTGCATTTCCCAATGGTCACCATGGCCCCTCTCCCTTGGAAGAGGAAGCTCATCCCATGAGAAACCCCAGCTTTTTTCACACCTGCCAAGATTGAAATTACTGCCTTGACCAGCTTTCCTCTGGCACATTGGGATGGGAGAGGTGACAAAGATCAGCCTTTGGTATGTGCAAACACACCTGGGATTAACTATCAGCTATCTTTCATAAAGATATTCAGTCATTCATTAAGCCCATCATAATCCTGAAATCCTGAAACACTCCTAGGCACTGAAAAAGGCTACAACTGAGTAGCCAATGATGGTCCTGTTCTACCAGATATTTATCAGCTGGGCCACTGAGCTGAAGCAGAAAATCTATAATACCTGCTTCATTTTGAGGTTGTAACTACTGATAAAAATGAGCTGTAACACCTGTAACACTGTGGTGGGAGCAGTGGCAGGAAGACTGAAGATTCAGGCTGTTGTCCCTGCTTTCCTTTCTCTTGACAAGAGGAGGAAGGAAAATGGAACTAACATTAATTGTATCTCAGCCGATCTGGAAAGACATCTTCAGTACGTTATTACCATCAGCCAATTGCTCTTGCTGAAGCTATGTAGGCTTCAGCAATGAAATCCTACCCAAAACTGATTAGGCTTTTGCTACAGTCTTGAGATTTCAGGATGTGTTTCCAAGTAATTAATTTGTGTTTGAGAAGGCTGAATGATGATTTTATTACATGACCAATTCTACTGAAGTTTAAGAAACTGCAGGAACCAAAATTTTTCATTCATTAATGTCATTAGTGTCATATCAAAAATATTATTTTCATGCACTATTAATTACAGAAGACACAGCTTTTCCCTTCTGAGGAAGCTGCTGGTGTCTCCATTACTTTTAACTGCCAAGAAATCTTGAATATAGCTCAAGAGTTATGTCATAATCAAATATACATCAGTGTAATCACAAATTGGACAAAGCATCCCAAGCCAATAAACACTGGTTTGCATGTATCCTATCACCCTGACATTAGTTCTTTTCTCTTCTAAACATTGCTTACCATATTTCCTTTGTTGCTGTTATGGTAATAATAAATTACAAGCACATGTTTTAGAGTGTCAGTGGTACTCATAGTCACCAACTGAATAAATGTTCTCATGGTACGCCTCAACATTGAACAATTTAGAATAAAGTTTGACAAATAACATAAAGGTACAAAATGTAATTTCTTTCCTATGAAAAATTAGTTGTGAATCTGAACTGCACTTTCAAGGAACTCCTTCCTTTCTCAAAATACAGGTGGGAAACTGCTGTTACGTTAGATAAAAATTCTTCATTTAAGATATATTCAACCTTATACAAATAGTATTAATATTAGTGTTCTGCCTCACCAGATCCTTGGACTTTCTCTTTCCTGCTCTTTAAATGTCTGGCCTAGTTTAATTATGTGGATTAACATAATCCTTTTTCTCCAATTTGTGTTAAAGGTATTGATAGATATTTCAGGGATATAGCTAGTGAAATTCCTCCTTAGCCAACTCAATACTAGAGAACATTAGATTTTATTTTATTTGTATACACTAAAAATAAATTAATTCAAACACTATACTAGCCTATGTCTGCTGAGATAATAAGCCTGTGGAGGGAGTATAGAAGAGATGCAGAAGAGCTCCATCTCCAGAAGGCCGAGTTTGAACTCCGCATGTATTTTCACAGCTGTTTTATAAGTGCTGAAACTTCAAAATAATCCTTGAGGAGGTAATCCTTAGACGAGTAAGTCTGCTGCTGCCAGGGACATTGTGTTGAGCATAAGTTAATGGTATTACAGAAAATTGTCAAGGACTCAAAACCCTAATGAAATTCCTGTTAGTATCTGTACAGGAGCACAGATCTGCAAGAAAGTCTTCTCTCTTACACCTGCTGGACAAGAATTCAGACTCAGCTGTGTAGAAGATATTTGAGTGCTCTGCAAAACATGGAAAGCACAAGAATTACAAGGCTGGAAAAATAGGCCGTATGGAAAGATGGAGAAGATTTTAAAAAAACAGATATTTTTGTGGAAAAAAGTGTGCCTCTGGCTTTATGTTGGCTGTGATTGTGCAGTTTCTCATGTCTCAAGAGAAATCACTCTTGAGGTTAAGAAAAATATCAGTGGAAAAGGTAATGGAGTTTGGAGGTAAAAAGCTACAATTCTGAAAGTGTTGGTTATTTTTTCCACGGGAGATGAGGATATTAATCTTAAAATTCCAAGGTGATTTTATAGAGACTTAAGTAGCAGCAAAAAAGTTAAGCCCGTCCAAAAGGAATGAACTAAATGCTAGAAGAATAAAGAAGGAGTCATGAGTAGTTTTGAAAATCACTGGTATTTTCAGTGGAAAAGAATTTGCCATTTTTAGCAAATGAAGTAGAAAAGGGGGACGTGGGTAAGGTATATAGTGAAATAAAATTATTTTGTATCACTATTAGCTATTACTTTAGTTCAGAAATTTTAAAAAAGTAAAAAAAAAAATTTAAAAGAAACATGTATCCAGAACAAAACTGTTGCTAGACATGAAATACACAAGAATACTGTGGGTATGCATGTTGCTTTCCATTCCTCTAGAGGGTATTGTACCCTTATGGTATTGACTTTGAAAAGGCCTGGATTGTTTCAGCTCCTACTGAGGTTAGTTAAAAAATCTGAGTATTCAACAACTCTGAAAAAGCAAATCTTTTTACTAAGATGAGCCATTTTCATCATTATAAAGCATTCAAATCATGGTCTCACAAGCAACATTCAGGAAATTGCTCCTCCCACCTTTTTCCTGTATTTTTCTCATACAAAAATGTGGTGAAGAAAATCTGCCCTTCTCTTCTTTTGGTGATTCTTTATGTCGATAACAGGAATCAGAACTGTCAAGAATAAGATAGTTAATGATAAGATAGCTGTTAGCATTCACTTAACATCTATGTCCACTATTAGACTTCAATATTTATAAGACAGATAGATAGGAAAAAGAGATATACAAGATATACTCTTCATGATAGAGAAGCAAACAAGGTGAAGCTTTGCTTTTTCATGTAAGTTACACATTGATAGTAAACATAGGAACTGGAGATGAGTAATGAATCTCCATTTCTCATTGTTCTGAGGAAACAACATCTGTCTGATGTGTTTTAATAACTTTGCCTCCTCTTGTTCAGAACAACTTTAGATTTTGGTTTTGGTGCATAGCACATGAGAGGAAAGGTTTTAGAGAAGATTTGCACAGTTTATTGCAAAAATATGAGCCGAATATGTCCATTCCACAACTTCTAATTTCTTGGTTTAATCGTCAGCCTGAAAAATTGATATTATAGTTAATTTTTGTCAATATTCACTGGAGAATCTTGTCTTTTTGGATATCAAGGCCCTCATAGAAAGACAATTTTTCCCAGAATTATTCACTGTTACCTAAAATCTGAGACCAATAATTAATAAAAATTTATGAAAACTCAAACTCCCAAACCATATTAGTTCATTCAAAACAAATTTTCTACAATAAATCTGTTTCCAGGTCTTACTTTTAGATGCACAATTGTTCATAAATGCCAAATATGAAAAATAAATTTTACTGAATAGATTTTAATTATTTTTGTTGCTAGGTCATGGCAAATATGCAGTTATTTCTAAAAAATAACACTAGAAAACAAGAAAAGCATTCTCTTGGCTTCCTGACTTTTGTTTGTTTCTTATTCTCTTGTTTACAAGGGTTACTATTTTCCATGAACATTTTCCTAAGCTTAGGCAGGAACAGACCTTCTCAAAAACTATTTTTTGCATCATCAGTGACAATGCACTATTTCAAGAGAAGTTGCCACTGTTCCTAATATAATTATATTCAGTGTATTATATATCATTCATAGTACGAATTCACATTTTCCAAGATTTACAATGACCATGGGAGAACTGCAGTCCTTCTGTACCTGTAAGATTTTTAAGCTAACTGATTATTTTTTCTGGTCATTAGAAGAAAGATATAGCATTCACTACCTGAACTTTACTAGAAGGAAAAACTTCTGCAGTCTTACAAATCTTTGGATAAAATCTTGAAGACAGACCATCCAGACATGATCTTGAAGAAATAAAGTAAAAGAGCAAGGTTGGTATAAAGTTAAAAAGCAGAGTGTCTTGGCACAAAATTCAAATTTAAGTCTACAGCAGAAACCTCTTAAACTAAATCCTTGCCAACTATCATACCCTGAGTGTGAGATTCGCCTATTGATCTTCACAGACAGCTACTCCACTGCAGCATATACGTTTCATGTGTTTGCATGCCTAGCCTCTCTGAGAGCTAAGCACATTGATCTAAACAGGATTTAGTTTGGTTATGGTGACAAAGAATCTTTACCAAATATTTCTTCTGTTTATCAGGTGATTTACAATAATTCTGGATCTTATTTCCTGAAAAGACTAGGAATTTGAGACTTTCTTCTGCTTCCTGCCTGAGATAGGAAACAGAATCAGATACATGATGCTTCCTCAAAGAAAAAAAAAAAAGAAAATACTTGTTTCTAAAAAAATATATCCTAAGACCCCACAACGTCAATCAAAAGGTCAAATAAATGATGTGAGAGTATGTATATATAAAAAAAGTGATTTATCTTATGGAAAAGACCTCTCTTACAGAAATTGCCTCTCACAGAAACATTGTTCAACCATGAAGCATTCAGCTGTCATGGAGCATCTATCTAGAGAGAGCAATATAGCTGTTAAGATCATCAAGATAAAGCCCACCTGAAAAATTTCCTTTTAGACTTTATCTAACATCTGTAGAGCTCTGCATGCTGTTTCTCTCACGCAGGTGTGTTAACACAGATGGAATTTGTCATAAGTAGAGAGGACATCAAGTGCAACAGGAATAGATCTGGGTTAACTTTCAACAGGACTTAAATTAATAAGCAACTTAAATATAAAAGTCTTTTGAAGTTTTCTTTTAAATCCATTGGGCAAGGTGTTGCTGATACGGCGCAGAGGCTGAAAATTCTTTGAGATAATATTTTTGCATATAGGCAGGAGTATTCAATCAGCTGATAATTATGAGATGTGTGGGTTCACAGATGGAGTGTTGTTATTCAGGGCTCTGAATAGTAAGTTTTAGAAGAAGACGGCAAATTAACACCTTCACTAATGTATAATTTCCACCCATTAGCCACCACAGTCTTTGTCTGCCAGGTAGAATTGGCAATTTTTCTTCTTTTTGTTTTGGTTTGGGATTTTTTTCTGAAAATTTGTGCTATAAAGGAGGATGCCAAAGTCCTTGGAGAAGTTGTTGTGCTCTCAGGATTGTGCTGTCTGTCAAATGCAGATCAGAGACAATGGAGACTGAGAAGCTTTGACTCATTCTTCATCTATAATGAATATTAGAGCAAGACGAGGCCTGTGCCTCGTTGTCACCTTCCATATGAAAATAACACTAATGCCTCAATGGTAGACTTGGATGCGCAACAATGACATTAAAATAGAGTAGGTTCAGAAAAAAAAGAGCTAGTGCTTATGACCTCATTTACAGTAATTAACAAATTACAAATTCAACAATATTGCACTCAAGCATCTGTGAAAGGCAGTAGCAAGGTATTGGACTTGCAGCAAATGTTTTGGTACCCTGGACACTAAGATACCAAGATAGAATCGACATATACACCATAAAAATTTTATTCTAAACAGACATATAAATAGCAGAAATAAATATATCTATCTTACAGGAGAAGTTCCATAAAATTTCCTAATTTGGCTAACTCTATTTCAACTGCTGCAGCATGAAGCAGGTAGGTTGCAGATTTTATTTACATTTCTCACAATCTAACACAAAATTCTTGCTTTCCAGCTGTGATTTAATGTGGAGTTGTTACAATAACTCTTATAGTTACTGAGAATGAAGAGAAGTTTTTGCTGGATACCAATTGTAGTACATATGAGTTCATAGCTTTGTTTTAATTCAGATACATGGCTTCAGATAAAAAAGGTTGAAGGAGAGAATGAATGTGGGTTACTTAAGTAAAATAAAAGCCCCATTTTAATGAACTCTCCCCATATCATTTCTTCCTTTTTTCCCCCTCTTTTTTCTTCATTCATCTGCTTACAAGTAAATATCTAGAGTGTCATAAAATATTTCTCTATATGATGATACTGTTCACGTATTGAAAATCTATTCCAGGGTGTGTATTCATGGCTCTATTTTATTTGACTTTCATGAGGTCAATATTATAATTTTGAAGAGAAGTGAATGATGATTTTGTTATCTACTCAATATTTATTATAAAAAGTTTTTACTTTTACCATTGAGCAATATAAGTCCAGTGTAGCATGAACTAATGAATGGGATGGTATAAATTAGTGGAATATGTTTCCTGCTTTTCAGGAAAAAGTATAAATTTCATTTTTCAAAATAAAGAAATAGCAAAAGGAAAAAAAATCTCTACAAGGAACCGCTCATAACACTGGTAAATTCCAAAGCAATAGCAAGAGAGGAGGCCTAAAACACTTTGATGGAGAAATACGGATGGTGGGCTTGTGTAAGAAATCTAAATTAGCACCTCTTGGAGGGATAGAGTTCCCAACTTATTTATATATCAGATTCAGAGGTTAAGACTATTGGATGTTGTTTTGGGGTAGGAGGTCAGAAAAAAAAAAGTGGTTACTTAAAATGTCAAGTTTGTTTGTGCCCACATATCTTCAGCATGGAGACCTCTAACCTAAACATTGTAAATTATGAACTTTCCTCATTCCCCTCTGCATGTTTTCTGTTGTTTCACATCTAGTGCACACCGAGCACATATCAATACTAGAGCCAATTACATTTGTTATCATTCTGTACTTTTTCCACAAGACAATTACAGCATCAGAGCTCTCACATCATGCATTTTACATGCAGATAGAAAGCAACTGGGTATGTCCTGAAAAACTGTCAACCTTGTTTGTTTTCTTTAAACTGTAATCCATCACATGCCATGACTGTAGCCTAAAGGGAAGGAGGAGACAGCACAGCCTTATTATTTCTGATTTTTGTTTGGCTTGTCTTTTCACATAAATACCAGTATCTTATGAATAAATAGCTTCTTTATATTTATCTCTTTTTTTTTCTCTAGGTATTCATTGTGTTTTCATAAGCTGCTTGTTAATTCTCTCTTTAAACTTTTTATTACAGCTGGTGTATGTGTGTGTTTAGAAAAGTTAGTGAATTATTTTAATAGGATGATTACAAGTATAAAAATTGAAATTTAAAGACACCTAAGTTTTTAGACTGCACTTCTGTCAATTAACAGTATTTTGTTGATGTAGAGCAACAAAAACTAAAGCATTCTCTTGGAGACTTTCAAGAGGATGAATTGTCAATTCTTTCTAAGTGTGTAATATTTTCTGTCTCTTAACTAGGACTTGCAGAATCTGTTTGCCAGGTCTGAAAGCATGCAGCAGAGCTCCCATGTTTGATGAGAGTCGACAGGAAGTTAACCGCCAGACTCACACCAGATTGGCTCAAATGTTTGCAGGAATTTGTTGACCCTGCAATAGTCCAGAGTTAGAGGGAAGAGTTAAAATGGATAACGCCAGCTGAAAAAACAATGGACTGACCATAGAAATGGAAGAAATGCTGAAGGTAGGCTAGGGTAGTAATTCTGCAAAATGCGCTGGATATGATTTGAAAGAATAGAAAGGATGGAGAGTGGAGTGAAGGAGTGAAGGAGTGAAGAAGGAGTGGAGGGAGGGAGTGAAGGAGTGAAGGAAGGAGTGGAGGAGTGAAGGAAGTAAAGGAAGG
>VZUI01037726.1:0-17590 GCA_013401135.1 Cettia cetti | reverse complement strand
TGAGGCCACATCTGGAGTGCTGTGTCCAATACTGGGCTCCTCAGCAAAACAGTGACATGGAGCTCCTGGATTTGATCAGGAGCTCAAATCCAGGAGGTCAACAGAGAGGAATAAGGGACTGGAACATCTCACAAGGACAGGCTGAGAGAGCTGGGCCTGTTCAGCCTTGAAAAGAAACAACTAAGAGGAGACCTCATTAATTTGTATAGGTATCTAATAGGGGAATGCCAATAGGATGGAGCCAGGCTCTTCTCAGTGATGCCAAGAAACAGGACAATAGGCAGAGACTGATGCACTGGAAGGTGCACCAAGTGACTAAGCACTGGAACAGATTGCCTGTAGAGGTTTTTGTGTCTCTCTCACTGGAGATATTCAAGAACCATCTGGACACACCCTATGATGACCCTAGAGCCAGGAGGCTGGACCATATGACACACTTTCAGCCTTACTTATTCTGTGGTTCTGTAATTCTGTTTTCAATTTCTTTCTGCATAAATACACAAATAAGTCTCTACAGGAGTAAAATTTCCTTAAAAGGCAGAAAACTAAGCACCACATCTATATTCTAATAAGTAAAATGACATAAAATACTAAAACAAGATTATTTTTTAATATCACCAGCAACATACAAAGCAACCTGCATATAAGGTATTACTTCCTAGAAAACGATGACTGAAAAAAAACTGCACAAAAAGAAGTGCAATCACAATTCACACAGATTAGCAGAGCAAAGGGCTGGGGTAGAGAATCTGAGTGGAGTATCTTTCATCATTTATAAACAAATTGTAAAATTCTTTGAAAACATACTACCGTCAGAGGCTTTAAGGACAGAAAAAAAAAAAAAAAAGTTTTGATTTGGAAATCATCTTGTCCTTTCAAACAGTGCCCCCTCCCGTTCAGGAATTAGCTGTGACTTTCCTAGCGAGAGGGTCAGGCAGACCATACAGAACAGTCACTCTCTTGTGACTTGTACGTGATTTTCTTTAACCATCCAATTTTCCAGAACTTAAACCAATATCAACCACAGAACTATTAAAATATATTTAAACTTGTTCTAGCCAAGCAAAGCTATCTTGTGAATGAGAACAGGCAATCTGGAGCTTAAGTGCACTCAAAGCAGCAGGAACATTGGGAAATGTCGCAGATACCCTCAAAACCCTGCAGCACTCACTGCAAAGCTGTATAGATTAAATCAGAGCTGTTTGGATAAGAAACTCAGTTTGCAAATCACAACTTCAAAAATGCCATAAAAGAGACAGTATCTGGCATACCTATGTCTAAACTTCACCTACATATGACCCTGGAGTTACTGAAAAAAAATACACTATATTTCATTTTACTATCACTGTATATAATTTTACTATTTGCAATTGTCCAAAATTTAGAGAGGCAACTCCACTCAAAAATTAAGCCCATATTAAAGAAAAATGGTTCAATAATGTTTGAGTTATAAAGCAGTATATTTTCTGATTTCTATGAAACATGTCCCCTAGATTTTATATTCTGCTACAATACATGATTATTCACCAGAAGCAGTCACCTCCATATACATTTCATTAACAAAAAGTAATTTATGTAATGGAGTGCAATCTTGAATTTTAAGTTGTATAAGAATGAGAAGGTTGAATGCTTTCAAAATTTCTCACAGAATGTTTCAGCTGTTCTTAAACACAAAACCAAAAAAGGAAGCAGTTTTGTTTTGCTACATTAAAAAAACCACAAACTACAATTGCTTTCTTAAAACACCAAGGACTTCTGTTCTTTTAAATGAAAGTTCTTGGCATCGCTGAAAGAAATGGAAGACCTTTTTATCATGGCTCTGCTCTTTTTTAGTGTTGTCATTTGTTGGCCATCAGAACTGATGAGAAAAGGAGGATAGAAGGAACATAAACTACTAGAACTGGGATTGATTAGACTTCATGGTGATACCATTGAGCAAGAAGGGCAAAGTAAATAATAAATGAAAAGTAAGCTGATAACATCTCCATGACAATTTATGCACCAGAAAGAGAAATAATGAAATATATACAAGTGTTGTTATATTACAGATGGCACATAGGAACCATTCACAGCCACATGACCAATATGATATATTCACGTGTGAAAGCCCAGCCTGATCTGTCTCACATCAAGCAGTACAAAACAGTAATTCCCATACAACAGGATTCACAAAAACAGTATCACAAGGAGTGCAGCTTTCCAGCATCTGAACCACTTCGAGGATCTGGCAAATACCTTAATCTATAATAGGGTAATGGCTACTGTCACTGTAACCACAAACACAAAATACCAGCAGGCACTGAACCAGCCAGTGTCCAATCACTATTTTTGATACAGGTCAGGACGCCATTGGCTTTCTTGGCTACCTGGACACACTGCTGGCTTAAGTTCAACTGCTGTCAATCAGCATGCTCAGATCCCTTTCTGCTGGGCAGCTTTCCAGCTGCACTTCCCCCAGCCTGTAGTGCTGCAGGGAGTTGCTGCAACCCAAGTGAAGAACCTGGTACTTCACCTTACTGAATCTCACGCCATTGGCCTCGGCCCATCAATCCAGCCTGGCCAGAACCTTCTACAGAGATTTCTACCCTCCAGCAGACCAGAACTCCCTCCCAACTTGGTGTCACCCTGAAATTTACTGTGGGCGCACCCAATCCCCGTGTCCACATCATCAACAACTTTATTAAATAGGACTGGCCCCCAATATTGAACTCCACAAATTGGATATGGCACCATTCACTGCCACACTGTGGGCTCAGCCATCCAGACAGTTCTTCATCCGGGAATGTGGGCATCAGTCCAAGCTGTGGGCTGCCAGCTTCTCCAGAAGAATGCTGCAGGAGATAGTGTCAAAGGCTTTGCTGAAGTCCAGGTAGACAACATCCACAGCCTTTCCCCCATTCACTAGGTGGGCACCTGGTCATAAAAGGACATTAGGTTGGTCAAACACGACCTGCCTTTCACAAACTGGGTTGGCTGGGTCTGATCCCCTGACTACTCTGCATATGCAATGTAATGCACTCAAGATAATCTGTTTCATAACTTTCCTGGGCATCAAGGTCAGGCTGACAGGCCTGTAGTTCCCTGAATCCTTCTGGCCCTTCTTGTGGATGGGCATCACATTGATCAACCTCCATTGGTCTAGGACCTCCACAGTTAGCCAGGACTGATGATAAATGATGGAGAGCAGCTTAGTGAGCTCTTCTGCCAGCTTTCTCACTACCCTTGTGTGAAACCCATCTCACACCATGGACTTGTGTGTCTAATTGCCACAGCAGGTCACAAACTGATTCCTCGTGGATTACATGGGTTCTGTTCTGCTCCCCATCCTCGTCTGCCAGCTCAGAGAGCTGGTTGATAATTTATCTTTCTGTTGAAAATTGAGGCAAAAGAGGCATTAACTGCCCAGCCTTAGCCCTGGTTGCAAAATTCCTGTTTACATCCCATAGAGATTGCAAACTTTCCTTGGCCATTCTTCTGTTGTAATGTATTTATAAAAGCACTTTCTATTATCTTTCACAGAGGTGGCCAGATTGAGTTCTAGAAGAACTTTTGTCTTTCTAATTTTCTTTCTGTGTGACCTAACAACACCCTTGTACTCTTCCTGAGTTGCTTGTCACTTTTTCCTAAGATGATAAACTCTTCTTTTTCCCTAAGTTCCAGCAAAAGCTCCTTATTCAGTCAGGCCAGTTTTCTTCCCTGACAGCTTGTCTTTTGGCACACAGGGACAGACTGCTCCTGTGCCTTTATGATTTCCCTCAGAAAGTATGTCCAGCCTTTCTAAACCCTTTTGTTTTTAAGGGCTGTTTCCCAAGGAACTCTCTGAACCAAAGTTCACCCTCCTGAAGTCCAAGGCAGAGGTTTTGTCGACCCCTTCCTTACTTTACCAAGAATTGAATACTTTATTATGTCATGGTCACTGTGCCAAATATGTCATCTGACCACCACATTTCACACCAGCCCTTCTCAGTTTGTAAAAAGCAGGTCTAGCAGGGCATCTCCCTTGCTAAGTTCACTTACTAGTTGTGTCTGGAAGTTGTCTTCCACACACTCAAGAAACCTCTTAGACTGCCTGCTCTCCACTGAGTTGAGTTTCCAGCAGACATCCCACAAGTTAATCTCCCGCAAGAACAAGGGCTAACAATTGTGAAACATCAGCCAGATGCTTACAGAATAGTTCATCCATTACTTCATCCTGGTTGGATTGTTTGTAACAGACTCTCATCAGGATATCTGCCTTGTTGGCCTTCCCCCTGATTCTTACACATAGATACTCAACCTTGTCATCATTATCCTTGAGCTCTATGCAGCTGAAACCCTCCCTAATGTACAGAGCCACTCCATCACCTCTCCTTTCTTGCTTGTCCCTTCTGAAGTGCTCATAGCCATAAATTGCAGCACTCCATTTACATGCCTCATCCCCTTTCTTTTCCTTGATGATAACTACTTAACAGCTTTCCTGCTGCATGGTGGCCTCCAGCTCCTCCTGTTTATTACCCATACTGACATAGATGCACTTCAGGGGGGCTATCAATTTCACCCCTGACACAGGCATGCCACCCCAGGCTTATCTCTAGTGATCTGGTCTTACCTGCTTCCTCCTTCAAACCAAGTTTAAGGCCCTTTCAACCATCCCTACCAACTCCCAGGCCTAGAATCCTTTTCACTCTTTTAGACAGGTGAGTCTCATTTGCCAGCAGCCAGCCTAGTGCTGTATAAACTATCCTATGAGACGAAAAGCCAATATTGCACCAATGCACCAGCCTTTAAGCCATGCGTTGATCAGGGTTCTCGTGTTTCTTTCCTGCATTCTTCCCTGCTACTGAAAACATCGAGAGAAACACCACCCTCATCCCTTCAACCAGTCATCCCAATGCCCTGAAGCCCTTTTTGAATGCCCTAGGAGCTGTCACTGCTGACCTGGAAACCCAGAATTAGGTCATAATCAGAGGGCTGAACCAGTCCAAGGAGTCTTCTAATACTATCTCTTACTTCGGCCCCAAGGAGGCAGCAAATTTCCCTGTGGGACAGGGCCAATCACTATCCAGGGCCCTCTGTTGCCCTCAGAAGGGAGTCACCTACAACAACCACTCATCCTTTTTGTACAGCTGTGGTTGTAATGTGTCTGGTTGACTAGACCTGCACTATCACTTGACTGACCTTTGAGTTCCAGAGCCTCATACTTAGTCCCATCTCTCTTCACAGAAAAAATCCCAAAACAACAAAACAGTAAAGACTCCCAAAAACCCCCCAAGCATATTTGAATGCAGCAAAGTCAACCACAGCACAAAATAGTTAGGGATTCCAATATCTAGAATCACTTCACAGAGATTTTAGAAATCAATCAGGAATTCTTCTTAAATCAGTTTTCTGCCTGACTGTGTCTAAAACCCCTTCCTGCATGTCACAGATGTGAATTTGGTCCTAGTCTGGCTGCTTCTTTTAATATGCTCAGTTTGAGGCTTTGCTATTTTCTGTCTTAACTCAATGGATTTATAAGCTGATTTTTTTTTAAGGGCACTGGTGCTTATGTCTTTATTGCTAAAAGATGCATCATCCTTAAATAGACATTGCTTATCACCTGTTGAGTATCCAAGACTTAAACAATCATAATTTAAGATTTCAAGTTGCTTTATGGATGCCTGACAAACATCACTTAGCTCTTATCTCCCAAACACTTTCAACTTCAAGTTGTCATATGAATAAGGCTTATGTGTTTTCCATTAGAGAACATAACTGTAAGTTATGCATTACACAAAGCTCTAAACAGCAAGATTATGTGATTTTTGTCCAACGTCTTCCAAGCAGCGAAAGAAGAAGCAAGTGACCTGGAAGTATATGTATGCTGTTTCATCATACAAGTATATGGTTAGAAAAGCACAGGCTGACCTGGAGTTGGATTTGGCAAAAAATACAAAGGCAACATGAAAGGATTCTCCAAGCAAATCAGCAGGAGATGGAAGACCAGGGAAGACATGGACCTACAGCAAAATGAACAAAGGCCATGAAGGTGGATGCATTTAATGCTTTTTTGCCTCAGTATTTACCAAAAAAAGATGAGTCTCAGGAGTCCTGGGTCTCTGAGACTAGAAAAGACTTCAGCAAGGCGTACCGTCTGCTGAGGGAGTACTTTAAACATATAAAAGTATGCATCCTTGTAGCAGAGGACAACAGTATTTTGTGTGCACTGGGAAGAGTGTCAAGCAAGCAGAGGGTAGATCCTTGCCCTCTTCTCAGCACTGTTGAGGCCACATCTGTAGTCCTGTGCCCAGCTCTGGGGTACCCAGTACAAGGTAGGCATTAATTTATTGAGACAAGCACAGAGTCACAAAGTTGATTAAGACACTGGAGCATCTGACACAAAATGAGAAGGTGTTGCACCTCACACAGATTGTTTGGATGTAATTTTAATTATTTTTCACCATTACAGGTACAGCAAATAAAAAAAGCAAACAAGAAAAAATGCAAACCCACTTGGCAAAATCCAGTTGTGAGATTATAAGCACAAGCAAATGTGAAAAACATTCTAGTAACTAGCCACTGAACAACCTAAATAGGTATTTAAACAAGATTCTCAGCAAGCCCTGAATATAATTGTCTTTCTGCTCTTGACATTTTCAGACATTTTCCACACAAATATGATAAATACAACACAAAAGACTAAAAAGCTATTTGATTTCTATTAAATGACGACCATACCCAGTAACCAAAAAGCCAAAGCCATTTATTCTGCAGAAATTGAAGGGCAAAGCAGGTTTGTAACTAAGATTCTAAACCAGTCTAAAATATCTGTCACTTCTGCTGCTATTTAATTGCATTAATTGTTATTGCATTTTAATATTAGACTTTTCATTTTAGTGCTTGATTAAGATTTTGGGGGGTGGTTTTTGTTGGAGTGTTTTTAAGCAGTTTTTCAGACTTAAAATTCTTTTTACACGGATATCAGGAACTGCATACATGTGTCCACCTCCTTTTCATTCTTCCCTGCTTTTATAAAGTACATACAACTCTTCTACTGTTTCAGTTACCAAGCAATAGACTGTAAAAAAGTCATGTAAAATTTCCATGAACAGATAACTGCACAATTCTGAACACAAATACTTCAGGGCAGTAAAAACACTGAGATCACCAGGTTTTAAACACACAATATGTAAATTGATTCAGTAAATCTGCTGGGAGATAACTAAAAAAAAAAGAAATCTCAGTTTCCAGCTAGTTTAAAGCAAAATCCAAAGAGACCAGTCCATCTTGGCTCCTTTGAAATCAATAGGAACATGTCTGGCTGGAATGGCAATGACAGTGAACAGCTACTAAACTGTTGACATGGTTGCTTCCTCAAACATTTTCTATGCCTGTTTTTGAATTGAACTCACTTAAACTCTCAATTTATTTTAAGTGACATCAAAGTAACATACTTTTATACAACCACATGACTTTTATAAAACTTTGACTGAAATAAAAGAAATAAGGAACATAAAGAATTGAAAATAAAATACCTGTTATTGAACAGTACACTATGTGAGGAGCAATCTTCTTAATGTCTTCATAACCTAGACCCATTTCAGCCAGCTTCCCAGGGACAAAGTTTTCCACAAAAACATCAGATGCTGCTGCAAGCTATAGAAAAGAAAAGGATGAGTAAAATCTGTTAATTAGCTCCCAAAAGTTCAATAAATTCCTATGTAATTTAATTTTAAAATCTTGCTAAACAAAGTGACCTTGGTGTTCCTGACAAAAGAAAATTGACAAGCCCATGGGGATATTTTTTTGCCTGTCAGACTGTGCATTCCTGCAAACTACATATTATAAATGCTGCATATCTAGAAAGAAGACTGTCGAAACTATAAAGTGATTAGACAAAACTATATTATCAGTAACACATCAATTTCCTAAGGCTTGACAATAGTTTACAGAACAATCTTTCTACATTCATTATTTCTACCCCCTTTTTCTCAAGAAAGAAAAGTGAAGTAATATATCTCCATTATTCATGTTTTCTCCATAATAGAAATACTTTTTAAATTATTTTTCATCTTCAAATCATTGAGTACAATTACCATAACAAGGCCATGTATCCAACTTCCTATACATAAAAGTAGAATAGGGAGCCCAACAACATTTAATTAAGAAATCAGATTTAAGATCTTAAAGACACATTAAATACAACAGTGCTGTCAAGCTCTGCAATGACTTTTTTCATTGCTTTCAAATGAATGACCTAGTCCAAAAATCTATTGATGTTAAGATTAATATGTAACCTTGATTTGCTTTAAGCTCCATCTTCTCATACAAAAATTATAAGCAGATATACAAATTCCAGTAAGACTAACACAAGTTGACTCCTGAAGCATGAGAACTACATGTTACAAAGCCAATGTATGTTTTGGGGGTTTTGTAGGCTTTCTGCCTGGTAAATTGTGGGGGTGGGGTGTGAGTGCACAAGAATTTAAGAAATGTTCCCTGATAGGTACACAAGTTTGTGCACCCATTTTTAAGCATAACTGATATATTAATTGCTTAATGCTATTTGCTGCCAATCAAGGAATCACTCTCTGAAACTGCCATGTCACTGTCTAATTAAATATACAGTGTGTTAGACAAGCTTCTATAAACTAATGTCATCATAAAAGAAATCACAATGCCTTTATGAAAGATCAACTTAAGGAGGTTTTATTTTCTAATTAAATCCATCACAGTTCATACATACATACTTTTCAAGCTGGTAATGCTACAGCTTTATCCTAATTCATTCAAGAGATGAAATTGGTTACAACTTATGTGTTGCTTTCACTGTGATTTTATAATCTATGAAAATAACAGTGATGGGATGGGCTAAAACAGTTGAAAGCTGTTGTCCATGTTATATTGAAGAGCTACCATCTCCTACAAGCCACTGAGGAAGAACGCATGACACAAAGTATTGTAACATGAAAAACACGATACTTCTGGATAGGACAACATATGTGAAGTCATAAGTGAGGATATAATGACTTGGGCCCACTTTAGGAGGGTATAAGCTCTCAGACAAAGGAGTTTTCAAGACATTACAAGTGCTGTGCCAACTCTGTATCTCAATTTTCCATTGGAAATAGTTTTTAATGTATAAAGGCATAAGTCTACATGTAACATAGATGCTCACTGAAACAATTCTCCTATCGTGGAAAACTGGATACATAGTCTGATCCAAATAAACTCACAGATTTTCAGCCTCAATGGGGTTTTAAGTCCACTATCAACCAAAATTTCATATTTCATGCCCTAAAATTCCTCTGAACATCACTTGTATTTTAACACTTACTAACAGAGCAATACAACACAGACTTGGAGTACTATCTGTTCCAGAAAGGACACTGATAGGCTCAATGTCTATGCCTCATGAAATAATAAACAGCACAGGTCATGCCAAAGTAGTCATTAAATTGCATTAAAAAATGATGCTACTAACTTTATAAAGGAAACCATGCATACCTTTTGGAAATTTTGGTTGATTTTTTTTTGGTTTGATTTTTGCTTGGAGATTTTTTGTGTTTTGTGTGTTTTGGTTTTTACAAGAACTCTACAGAGGAGAATCTGCATACACGTATGTTATTTTTTTTTTTAATATATATATGTATATAGGTATGAATGTACATGAGTAGCTTGCTTTATCAAGTAAGAGAGCAAAGCATGGGAAGCATTGACTTATCAGCTAAAATAGGGGAAAAGAAGAAGTGCCACCAGCTCCCAGCCAATTAAAGTCCCAAGTTCTTCATGAATAAAAAAATATAAAAAAGTTCATTAGTTAAGACTAAATAATTCACAGGAGAGAAGTATGCTCAAGGTTCTTACAATGAGTTTCTGACAATAACTGATAAATAATGTTCTAAAGAGATACTACAAGAAGATGTCAGAGCATGGGACTGGCACATACACAATCACTGAAGAGAAAAAAATCATTTTCATTTAGGGAGACAGACAAATATTTGGAAGGCTGTTAACAGACAGCCAAAAACACTAGAAGGGAAGAAAGAGCTGCAAGTGACATAGAATAAAGAAATAAAGAAGACACAGGAATAATTTTGTGGAAATCCAGTATGTATGAAAGAATAGACCCTTGAAAAAAAAAATTTGTAGTACTGTGCCAAAGGATGAAACGTAGCCAGGACTCCTGATTAATAGTTTTCTTCAGTTCACTTGATACTACTGTCTAATTATCAAGTCTGTACTTTTGTCATATACCTGAAGACTCCCTACTCCTGTTTCTAACATGATTCTAAATTGAGAATTGCCCTCTTCCAGCTGTACGAAATATATGTGGGAAATAAAATCTATTCTAACCATGATACCTTGCTTAATAAAGATAAAAAATTATAACCTTATTACATTTCTTAGTAGCTTTTACGCTGGTGACACAATTCATTTATGTAGGAGTAAGCAGTGTCACAAACTTCAATTTATACTTTTTGTCAGCTACTTTAAAGACATGGACACTACTTGTCATAGTAACAAATAAAATGCTGAACAATGCTTAATTCTATACACATCTGTCCTGATGATAGCAGGAGACAACTGAAAACAAAAGTCTATTATAAATAACTTCCCTTTACACATATTTTTTGACAAAACTCCAAACAGAAGTTCCATTTGAGATGAATAATGGAATGCCAAGACCTCAGCACCAAATGCTTTCAAAATATATCACTCAAAATCAAGCAGAATGATGAACAGGTCCACAAGTAGTGTGATAAAGAGAGCCTCATCAGTTCTCAATGTTGCTATATCACAAATAGGGATGGCATTGATTTAAGGAACAGAGAGTTATAGTGGTTATTAAAGCAACTTTTTTAAAAGGATAGAAAATATAAGAAATTACTTTGTCACAGGTGGTCTCCTCATTTTTACAGCTACTGTGGTAAATATTTAACAGGTGATGCTATTTTTTCCTCCACCTCATTTTGACTCATAGGCCCAGCTGCCTTTAAGGTTTCAAACTCTTTCAGCCCACATATGTGGAATCAGTGGACACTTTGAGTAGTTTTTCTTTCACCACTTTTAAAGGTCAAAAAACAAATCAGTCTTCTTCCACAAGAGGAAAAAAAAATTATAGCACCTAATTAGAATAGGACTAGTTTATCCAAAATGTCTGTGTTATACCATGCAAATTTTTTCCAAATAAAAATATCTTCTTCCAAATTTTTTAGAAGATAAACATACAACTCCATAACAAATTAACAATAAATGGCTCTGTTCTGCAAAAAGAAAAGGCATTGTAGAATCCTTGGCTTATAATGTCCCAAGTTTTCTGTATAAAGTACTTTTGCATAGCTAACAAATCAAAAGCATCAGAAAACCTAATCTATTTCCATTTCATGCAATATTCCCAACAAATTCTACCTACTGCATGACATATATTGCCGCTATGAAAAAGGGATTAGAACTGATACTGAAACAAAAAGTAACAGAAGTCAGCTGCTACTAGGGCAGGGCTTAAAACACAGCACTAGCAAGTAGCAAATCTCGCATTTCTCAACAAATAATAAATAACAAATAATAAATAACAAATAATAAATCATAAATACTAATAAATAATAATATTACAAGTTTGACAAAATTTGAAAATTGATGCTCTTTTTTTTTTTTTTTTAATAGAGAAATGGATCACCTTAAAAGACCCTGAAATCAAATAACTGAAAAATAAACAAATACTAAGTTTCCTCTACAGGACATGTTTTTCAGGAAAATGTAACTGCAACTGAAGTCATGAATACACTGTAACATTCAAAAAATTGCATTTACTGAAGCTCAGCATCTCCTCTTAGCTGCTCACTGACTTCATCTGATCAGTCCATCTTGAATCTTTCTAATGCAGTAGTACAGTAAGATCAGTAGTGGTACAGCAGCAGTAGGAAAGGAATAGGCTATTAGACCATTTCCTCACAATATTTCATTTGGAGATTTTGATGACATTTTCATGTAAATTTAAATCCAAAGTCCTTATAAATTACACTGAACACTGAGTCCAAAAGCACAGTACAGAAACTATATACTATAAATTACAAAATTTACTGCATACTTAGATTTTTTAAATTATCAAATTAATACTTGAAATGCAGAGTTTAATCCTTATTACTTAGGATCACAACAACACAAAATAAGGACACCACATGCTATCAAAGCCTACCTCTTGGATTAGCTTTACTCCTTTTGGATCCTTCATGTTGATAGCTATACTCTGGGGATTAAAAATAAATACATTGTTAATTTATGTGAAAAATTATGAGAAAGGGATAATCAGCCTTTTCTAGACATAACCAATAGTCAAATTTCACACTGTAGCTAATTTGGATAAATAAATTTTAACACATAGCCCACCTCCTCCTGTAAAAAAAAAACCCAATTCTCATAGCAAAGCAAGCTGAACTATATCTCATTAATGAATCAGACAAGTACCAAAATCAGTCTGACAGATGTGCAGCCTGTTCACTATGTATTCACACATGACCCACTACTGCAAGCACACAGGGGGGCACCAGAAACCTTTGTTTCAATGGTAACAGACCATTAAACAATTCAGATATGTCATGCAACTTCAAAGTTTCAAAAGCTAGGTTTAGCCACTCTCACTGTGGTAGTGGCAGCACTCTTCCTGTCAGCTGACACAGGTCAACTGAGCTGATGCACCTGAAAAAAAATGATCACTCAAATAAAATACCCCTTCCTTTCAGCAGGTTTTTTTTCAGTTAATTAGTGCCACCAACTGAAGACCAGAAGAAGCACTCTTGCTTTTTCATTTTGCCTCAGCGGCCCACAGCTCCATACTAGAGATTCGCAACCTTTTTTGTTCTAAAAACTTAGGGGCTTTCTGCTGAAATTTATTCACCATACCATTGGGTCAATGTAAGTATTGCTCCATTATGTATGTTAAGAAATAAACTAAGAAGTGTTATATATTCAGTTATAAGTACATAGGCTCATGTTCCCTCCCACATCCCATTTACCTTTTTATTTCTGTTGACACTGAGAAAATAAACACTTTCTGTCCCAGCAAAAGGTGGGCCCCAGGTTCTTGTGTCATCACCAGCTCCTGAAAGAAATACCATCACATATTCATACAATAAAAAAGCATAAAAAAGCTTTCCTCCAATACCACATTTAAGTCTCCTAAACTTCATCTAGCAGGCAGGACAAATATTAGTTTAACACATATATTTCAGGATATTTATATCAAGAACCACCTAAAAGTGATTGCAATTAAGCAAAGTGAATAAAGTTTTTGCTAGTGTTGGGATTCCATTTAGTCTTTAAAATACTAATACAGCCACACACTGTACAACGTGGCAGGATGGTGAAATGCTGCTAGCTTCTCAAAGCCTCTCCTTCAGAAGATGTTCAGAGCAGGCCACAGGAACAGCCATTTTGGGTCCATGCACACACATGCCACAGATAGCTCAGCAGAGGAAAGACAGGAAGGGTCTTCTGTATGATGAGTTCCAGCAGAGGTTGTAGGAATAGGGTAAAAAGCTAGCCTGTCATTTCCTCTAAGTGCAGCTAACAAGTAATTTGCAAGTTCCCATATGAAGCTGTTTTGAGAATGAGAAGTTCCTTTAACACAACAATCTATTCTGAGGGTGAAAAATAAGTGCACCTGTAATAACAAGGGATTTGTCCCACGACAATCAGTAAAGAAAATATGTAAACAATATGAGAATAGATAGATTTGATGGACAAGTAAAATACCTGTTACTAACCAATAGAATAATTAACAAGAAAGCTATTAACCAATTAGAAGTTGCCCTCAAGGTTTGTAAAAACTGTATAAAAGACAGCATGCGGCAATAATAAAGAGCCTTCTGAAAACTTGATACAGTGTCATTCTGTATGTCATGACCATCTCTACAACAACACAAATTCCAACATGCTAAAGGGATCACAGACAGAAGATGCAGACCCTCTGCTGCTCAATGGTAAAGTAAGAGGTCAGTGGCCAATGATCTAGAGGGCTCAGGGGCGGTACCAAGGGCAGCAACCTATAGAGGGGATGAGGGATGAACAATTGGGGTAGACAGGGTCCCCTGGCCAACAGGGGAAACAATCTAAGGTAGATTGGCAGAAGTTCTGCAGGGCACTATGGGGAAAATTCTCTCTTTCAGTCTAGGCAGGGCAGACTCTATGGTTGATCTTTCCAGGGCAAAGCCTGGAAGTTTTTCTGAAGGGATTTTAGAGTTCCCACAACACACCACTACTGTATTTGCAGGTTTTTTATGGACTGGTATTTTGGTTGTTTTCCTGAGGAGGCTGAGGAAAGGGGAGTTGGACTGGGGGTTTGATAGTTTGTTCTAACTTAAAGTAGAGCTACAGTGCAATTCTTTTAGTCAGTCCTCAAGAATTTAGTAAAGGCTCTTGCCTGCACCAAGTCACACAGTTCATCTGGTCAGTAAGCTATTCCTGAAACACCTCAGACACAACACTGTTGATAGACAACAACTGATTAAGTTGCTTGCTGCACAGCACCAACTAAAAGAAGTGCTTGCTACAGCTGGTAGAGTGCCCCACCTCCAGCTCTGCCAGAAATCCTGCAAAAAACATGCTGCCAACACTGTATCATTTATGCCTAATTTCAAATTTTTAAGCTTTCTTAAACATCATGAAGATTAGCAATCTATTTTAAATAGAATTAAAGCTAAATTCAAATTCAGATACAATCACTGTCCTGAGTGTTCACAAGTATATGTATTCCTGTACCTATTTCAATATCTAGATTTCATCTACTTGTCAACTTCACATAACTGAAAACTTTCCTTAGTGAGGCAGCATAGAAGATTGATATTGGCATAGATACAGAAACAAGCTGAAGAACCTAAGGTGTCATATTACATAGCCACTGTCATAATTATGCAATACACTGTAGTAACACAAAAGTCTACAGCCATTTAAGATCTACAGTGGCAAAAGTTATACAAACATATAAATTGCTTACCAACATTTGTACTGTTTAATATCGCAGAAGACTATTTTGGTTCAAGCAAGATGCTTAGGAGGACACGGGCAATCTCTTCTCTATGTAAGTACTTTAGGTGATTCAAAGAAAAATATTTCAGTAATACTTTCCATGTAGAACAGTAGTGGGGCTACTGTTATTTTGGATTAATACTCCTGTGAAAACAGACATCATCTCACAGAAAGGGAGGATTACTCACATTCCAAAATGTTTGAAGTTTAGAATTCTGATGCTGCACTTCTCCTTCAACCACAAACAATGTAAAGCTCCAAAACCATAACTTCATACTTAATTGCTGACATTGCTCCATCCCTACTACCTAGATGTTTGGAATACCACCAGTGGTCTAACCTGACATTACAAAATTGGTGTACCTTTGCCTGGTCACAAAAATGACAACCTTTATAACAATGGTCAGTAAATAAGGATGACCTATAGATTGATGTGACAAAACCTTTGTCAGACATTCAGTGTTTCATTAAATGCTCAAAAATTCAATATTTCTTATTAGAAATAAAATATAGAGAATGTAGTATGTTTAGTATCACAACGTATGTTATAAATTATTATAAACTGTTATGTTATAAAATATAGGGAGTACAATATTGTTTAGCATCTCAATTATTTTCACCAACTAGTTTCAAAACTAGTAATACCAAAAGAGAGAAACCTAAAATATGGCAACTTAAAGGAAAAAAATACATTACATAATGTGCAGCTGCTATGGCATAATTATACACCTCAAATACGTAATGATGCATAAAACTTAGAGGCAAGTGAGGGGACTGTTTCTAAAAAAGACCCAAATGCCATGCAATTTATTATTCTTCTTATACAGTCTTACAAACTAAAAAAGTGTAGCTATACCATAAGAAAGAAGCTTTTTTTTTTTTACCATTACCCAATCCTTAGCAACTCTTTGGATAAGAAGTGCATATGCTGAGTGGAAGAAGAAAACCATTCAGTTAAGCGAAAAACAGGCAAAATTTAATTAGAAGCTAATTATCCTATGTCCTTACTTTATACACTCATATATATATGTATATATTTGTGTGGATATATACGTATATACATACATACACTTAAGATACAGTTCTCATTATATCTAAAATAAACAAATAAAAATCTTACCTGGTCTTTCCACTTTGATAACTTCAGCCCCTAGATCTCCCAAATTCATTGTGGCAAATGGTCCTGCAAGAATCCTTTAATATGAAATATATATATATATTATTTTCTTAGTTTTTCTAATCAGAATATTTGCATTTAGACACAGTGTTATAAATGACAGACAAAACACAAACCTTGTTAAATCAAGAATTTTCACACCATCCAATGGCTTTACATTACTAGCACCTGGCAGGAAAGAAGAAACAGTGACTTATCTCAAAAAATCCAAACACATTGTTTTTAGGACACTCATCATCGTCCCTCATCTCCCTCCCCTAATGAATGATAATAAAGCTTTCTGAACAAGCTGGGGTTTAGGCTCATACTCCATTAGTAAAGTATTTCAAAGTGGGAAAACCTCATGTATGATATTTCAGAACCTATTCTAACTCCCTAGCAAGTCTACAATAAAGCTACTTTAGTGATACTTTATATGTGCCTTCCACAAACACTGAAACAGCTTTTAAAGACTAATCTGAAGAAAGATACAACAAAATGCATTTTAGCAAGCAACATCAGAATGACACAAACTAAAAGTAAGGATACCAGACCAATGGGAAGCATAGTAGAACTCACAAAGTGTTTTGACCTTTTGGAGCTGCACTTTAATAGTTCATCTATTCTCATCCTGAGCAAATATTTAGGGCTACTCACAGATACACTACCAGAACAATGGCAAATTCTCAGAGCCAATAGGCAGCTTCTCTACCTGCAGCCAAGTTGTAGGAATAATAAAGATACGTGTGGTAATCCTCTCGTTTTGAGGGGATTGAAATCTGACCCTACCGTCCTTGTTATCTCTTCCCCTGAATACCCGATAAAACCCACGACCCCGGGCCTGCTCGTCCTCTTGGCCATCGGCTCCCTCTCTCTCCCCGGCCCGAGGTGGCGGCGGGGGGAAAGTAAAACAGATCCCCCAGCTTAAAAAGGAGGCTCGTCCCTTCTGTTCCCCTGCCAGTGGGCTGAACCTCTTCGGACACGATGGTTACTGTTGCAACATGATGCAACAAATGGGGATAAAGGCTTGAGGGGAGGGAAACATCCAGTATGGGGGACCGGCTGACCGAGACCTAGTGATCAGGCTAACATCTACCATCACAAGTTTTCGTTCTCCATGGGAAGGAGTTTTTAAGAGCTATAAGCGGCTAGTCTGCCCGTAAAAAGGATCATGCTGGGGACTCTTACCAACTCTCCTGACACGTTTGCTGCACTTTATTGTCGATAACGCCCTGGTGGCTACTTATGGACAATTATGGACGATTAAAATTATGGACGATTGCATGCAAAGTGTCAACACCGTGGATCAATGATTCTGCCTTCCTGTTGTAATAAATAGGTGTGATTCGTGCTATTAAAGTGAAATAGTAATCAATATTGAGTTAAGATGTAACATAGAGGAGGGAGGAGGTTCCCCCCCCCCCCTTTTATTTGCAGATGTTTAAGGGG